>LGRN01000004.1:80401-206977 GCA_001883825.1 Emergomyces pasteurianus Ep9510
ATAGTCGTAGATGTGGTAGGGGTAGTAGTCGTTGTTATAGTCGTAGATGTGGTAGGGGTAGGCGTCAGGGTAGTAGTCGTTGTTATAGTCGTAGACGTGGTAGTAGTCGTGGTAGGGTCTGCTGCTGGCGCTGCATCGATTGCTACGGCACCTGTTCTCTCAACAGCTGAGAGGAGGTAGAGCAGAGCAACAGAAGCCGGTGAGTACAGCATTTTTATATTTGATGAAAGCCTGCTTTTGTAACGTCTGATTTTAGATTTTCTACTTTGAACGAGAAGAGCGGATTCAAATTAAAATAAAGAGAAATTTAGATGTTAACAGCGAAATGCAAAGGAGAAACACCAGGGAGGTAGGCAGAACATATATATAGATATACGTTGAATGTTCAGCCAGAGCGTATAGCATTCCACATATGAATGCTGAATGTCATTGATCCCATGCTTCCAAGGTTCATTGGCGAAGTTGAAACAGAAGAAGTTGCATGCTCTTTAAAATTTCAACACAATTCACTCAAAAAATCCCATCACTGTTTTAGATCTAGAATTACTACAATGATAATTTTATTATTTTTTAGAATTAATCTAAATCTTCTAAGCACAGCTACTCAGTAATAACAGCTCTACTGTGAAATGAGTTGTCTTAATAATCTAATAGAATTGATTCAGTCACATAGATGAGCCCCTGGAACAATTAGCATAGAAGATGTAATTAAAGATTAACTCAAGTAGAACGAGATGAATAGAGAAATGAATATCTTAATTATCCTGCTTTGTATTCTGCAAGGAGTTGATCGTTGAGAAGTTGCAAGTCAACAAGGTTAACAATCATATGCTTTCTTCTCTAATAACAAGTTAAAATTAGCACAATTCATGTACTTTGTAGTTAAACTATTCAATACAAAGACGCTCATCAAATGGAGCTATGAGCTTGAAGGGTTTTTGAGAAGAATACATTATGATGACGATACGAAGAACTTACCAAGGGCCCTCAAAATCGTCTCATTGTATAGCTGAGAGTTGCGCCTTTATTCCGCGACAGAATGGCGAGTATGGTGAAATTTTAACTTAGGTTTTTATCTTTTTTTTCTCCCTGACAATTCAATTTGAAGTCTATGACTAGTTACTCCGTATCATGCCAGCGAATCCCCACTACTCGTGCCATCACTTACTCGCTCGCGTCTTGAGAGGCGTCACACCGGAACGAATCATTTACGGCGTATAAAAGGTACAAACTTAAATTCTTATAAGATCTTCATCAACATCTTAGGTATGTGTATAGATTGAATTAGTAGTAGTAAAATCTGTATTATTAAATTTATTAAATTAAATCAAGTTTTGATTATTCTATTTTGAAAAAGAAATTTTTACGATAATAGTGACTATTTTTAAGTTTTTAATGTTAAATAATTTCTATTTATGGATACTTTAATAGACTATTTCTGAAAGTCTTTTATACTTCGTATGCCATTTGTCGTTCCGCTGTTGTTTTTATCATCCTGGTGTGGCGCACTTAAGAGGTTCACAGCACAGGTAGGACATGAGGAATGGCGTGGTGTCCAATATGATTTCGCGCGTTTTAGGGAATTCTCATAAATTACTCTGTCGTAGAAGTAGGATTATACCCTATTAGTTATTTAAATTGATTTGATGCGGTGGCTGCACCCCGGCTCATAACCTTTGAGAGACTTGACCACAATGGCTAAAAAGAAACTCCCTTAGAGGCTCTGTTGATCACAGCATCGAACAATCTGGTAAAATCGAGCTCTTTTACGCTAGTGGCTTAACATGGTATGAGACGGAGGAAATAGCTAGTGTAATACTGTATATATGAACAAGGATGTGAATATAACTAGTAAAACGTATGATATTCGGCTCTAATCTCTAAAATATCTATGGTTTATCCATGGCTTTTATAGCCATGGATCTCGCTTATTTCGCACAACGAAATCTATCAATATTGTGGGTATTTTACATGCTATATTGATAATATCTGGTCTCGTATGCCAGAGATCTCCGGTTTCGACGAAATAATTATGAAGAATAGCGTGTGTGGTGAGCTATGTGCGAAAAAATCTGCATAGTGGGGCATATTTGGTGGACCCATTCAGTTCGGCCAGTTCGGCGTATATACTGCAGTTTCACACATCGGCTGTACGGAGTAGTAGAACCACGGCTCTCATCATTTTGGCATGGACACACACTGAACGAGTCTGAGTGCATGTTTGTAATTAAGTGTTTAATAGCTGAATCTTTGTCTTGATCTTCGTTCATGCTACGCTACTTGACAGTTTTATGTTCATGGAGTAGTATGTACAGAGAAAAGCAGTGGATTCCCAGTTGCTGCCCATACTTAACTAACTAGGGAGTACGGAGGGGCATACAGCTGAACGTGGTCTGTAAAAAGTTCATCGTGATTTGAAATGTCGATATGAAAAAATCCTCAAATGCGAGTTGAAGTTTGATTTGCTCATGAAGTGTTTACCTGAGTACACGTACAGAGAATATTGTGTTTTCCACACCGCGACCTCGATCACCACGCTGATTTGTATGAGACTTAACCACTACGCCAAAAGAACGCCCTTAAGAGAATAATTGTTTGGAGAGGTACTGTCCCATACTAAATTAGCGTGGTGGTATGTACATACAAATCGATCGACTCTCGCATATCTTGCTGACTAATCCAATCCCCAGCATCAAAGCTCGCAGCCCATACTGTGCAACAAGAACAAGTGCAACCGCAACAAGCTGAAGAATCACTGAGAGATAAACAACATACAAAATGCTTTTTTCTAAATGATTTTCTTATTCCTGACTTTCTCTTTGACTTCATTTTTATCTTCATCTTTCTTTTCTTCAGCAATCTCACACCTTGCTTGCACTGAGCGAATTCATTTACATGTGATTGTTCATGTCATTGTCTTAAACATTACAGTAAATTTACAAATTATAATCACTACTACAATCTCAAGCACAAGGAACAACATTTCTCTCATTGTATTTAAGTTTGCTTCTTTTTTATAGACTATTTTTTATCGTGAAAAAGTTTTCTCAGTTTAGAAATAGAGATAGGTGTCGAAGCTCACAATGACAGTAGTTACTGAATTGTGTGTGGAGTACAGCTCTGATTCTTTCAACCTGTCAACATTTTAAACGACAACATACTGTGTAGCTGGAACATTTTCCCATTTGCCATTGTCATTGTTAATGATTGTGTCTAATATCTCACTTTGTATTCTCTTCAAATAAATCAACGACGTTGTAATATAGCATAGTAATGACTTGCTTGCGTGCTGGAAGAACTCGATGGGCAATGCAGCTGAAGAAGACCGGCCCAAAAGACGATGTCCTTGCAAAAGAAAACCATTACTCACTTCGGGCTTACGAGCGACTACATAAATGTAGGAAATATCGACGAATGTGCCAGCTTTGAACTCCGCGGCCAACTGCTCTTGAAACTTCTCAATCGCATTATCTTCTTTCTTCTGATAAATATATTCATCCAGTCCTGCGAGATGGCTCTGGGCCATAATCGGAAGATAATAGTCTGGATTCTCATATTGTTCCTTAACTTCGACCTGTAATTTCTGTTCCTCGAGTAGCTGCGCTAGGCCATGGACCCAGCTATTAGAAGAAACGGGTGTGTTAGCCCAGCCAGCACTGATGTTAATAGAAGGGAGGGGAAAGAAGTCATTAAGAGTGTCCTTTTTGGCGTAGTGGTTAAGTCTCACAGATATTTTAACGTACCACATTGACGCCTTGGAATGGCGTTTGAAAGGATACAGAATGCCATCAGAGGTAGTTGATGCCATGATAGAAATCTCTCCGTGAAGCTGCAATAACCACTCCCCGTTTGTTCTTAGAAGAAATAAATAGTAGCAGAGTGTGGTCTTAAAAGCAAAAGATAACTATAACTACACCGTCAAAGACATCATCACTTTGCTTGGTAACAATTTCGGAGTGGTAACGTAATGCTCATACAAGAAGCTCTCCGAAACGAGCAACTCACCAAAATCAACAGAAGCTAACTAACTAACTTTAGTTTAACCCGAATCTAGGCGCAAACAACCCCCTAATTAAATTCAAGTAAAGTGCGGAGTAGCGGGTCGAGGTTGAATCATTCAAGGGATTTCTCTCGCTGTCCATATGACGATTCTTTATGAACAAAGCGGCCCTCCCAGGACATATGCGCAGGCCCCGACCGAGAAACGATTTATGGCTATGAGCGCCATCATTCATCATCGTCATGGTGGTCATGGTAGTACCTCTCCTCATCAACGACCGCTTCCTCTCCCCAGACCCATCCTTGCCCTCTATCCTCCTCCCCA
The DNA here is from genome assembly GCA_001883825.1 of Emergomyces pasteurianus Ep9510. Lineage (NCBI taxonomy): Eukaryota > Fungi > Ascomycota > Eurotiomycetes > Onygenales > Ajellomycetaceae > Emergomyces > Emergomyces pasteurianus. The sequence continues at coordinate 84,726 of LGRN01000004.1, forward strand.
TCACCATCATCATCGTCTTCCTCATCCTCGTCCCCGTCACTATCATCGAACGCTAATGCATGTTTCTTTTTCATCATCTTCTTCTTCTCATCTTCTACCGGTTGGTCATGATGTTGCTGCTGGTGTTTCTGCTTACCATTTCCATCGGCACCATCACCAGGGGCGTCTCCGTTTCCCAAATCTGTACCACGGCGCACATGAGCGTGAACTATCCCTGGAAATATTCCATGTTCGGGTAGAGGGCCTGAAGAGGCAAAAGGGGATGTGGGGAAAGGGGAGGTGAGGTCTTGTGCTTGGGCTTGTGAGAATGAGGCGGGGGTTGGCGAGTGCATTTGGTTCACGGCCTGGGTATTAGACAGGGACGCAGAGCGGCTTTGATTCATGCGGGGTCTTGCTGATACTGTTGCGGTTCCAGGCTGTGCTTGCGCTTGTTCTTGTGGGTGGGGTTGAACCTGGGATTGTGAGTAAAGGTCTGTGCTGGATTGGGAGACTGGGAAGCGAGCAACGTTTGCGGGGAAATTATGGGTCGAAGGGTTTGGTTGCACGACAGGGATTGTCGGGCGCGGGAGGAAGGAATCAGGTATGTGGCCTATCAACGATGTCATCCAGTGAGTGCCTGTGAAAGATGCTATGAAATGCGGACCGAGAAGGGTGGTTTACCTAGTGGTGCTGCGGAGGATGTCACAGAAGCCTGTGACCGTGATGTTGGTCGCATTCCCGGAGTGGACGATGGAACTGAGGAGTATCTTTCGATTCTGGGGCAAAATGAATTCTAAGCGGTTTGCTCTTCCGGAAAGTTTGGGTCAAAGTTAACAAAACTTATTTCGAGAGGAATGCTTACAGGGACAGCTCTCCCAGAAGTGTCTCGTGTCTAAATTGCTCGCGAATGTCGGGTACATTACTCTTCGCCATGTTATTACCTTCTACTCCTGGTCGATGGCAAGTTGGGCCAAGCCACCGATGTTTGAGGGAGAGCTCGAATCCACATTGATCAACAGAATGCTTTGCCAATTCGCACATGTCGACGGCACTAAATTTGTAAATCTGGGCGGCAACAGAATATTCCTCAATCAGTGGCTCCTTCGTGAAAGCAAACTGCAAAGGGTCATCGGTCGATAAGGAAATGTTCAAACCCCGTCTGAAGAAGCTGGCACACGGATTCTTGTCGTAAGTCAGGAACAAAGCATTGTTACTCAGTGGCGACATCGCGATACCAATTTGATCTAGGTAATATAAGTATTGAAGCAAGGGCACCTTGCGTAGTAGGATGCCATGGCTTATTCCATAGCAGCAGAGCACTGCAGCGGCCAAATGATCTGGATCGCCCGCTTCACCACAGTGAGGCCGCAGCACAAAGGTGTTGAATCCGCGTTGTTTTCGCCAGTTATTTAGCGACGTCATATTGGCAAACATAAAATAGATCCAATAACTGTAAGGTGGGTTCTGCTTGGTATTCCACTGTTTTGGAATTGGGAACTTGCGGTACAACCGACGTTCAGGCTTGCTTTCATCGTCAACACTATCGAAGCCAACCACGCGTTGTAGGAATATATGCAGCTTCGGATGACTGGACGGGTCCTTCGTCACCTCGAATAAAGGCTGGAAGACATTTTTGATAACTTGCTCAAAATTTTCCATCATACCGCTCGACTTGTAAACATCATATAGCCGGGGGATTTGAATCAACCAGCGGATATTCGGGGAAAAGAGCTTGTTGTCAACTACCCAAGCGGCTAGCTTGTCCCATTCATCCTGGGATCTCCCGTAAATAGATATTCGCCACTCAGCCATCTGGTATTTGCTAGATTCCAAATCCGAGATTACTTCTTTAGTGATTTCGGCGAGATATCGTCCTTTGATGAAGTTGTCAGTTTTGAGAAAGATCTCTCGCAGACGCGACTCTCCGACAGGGTTGTATTTTAAATTGAATTTATCAAACCGGTGGAATGAGTCCTTATGAGCCTATAATGTTCAATTGTAATGAGTGTCCGCCCTTTCCTCTATAAATGGAGAGGAGAAAATGACTTACGTGCATGTCAAGAGTATCAATGCTGAGATCGTAAGCCGTTAGGTTGATGCTTTCGAACACCTCCTTCAATGTCAGGTGCTTGCCGTCTCTATACAGAACGACCTCATCGGGCGACTTCTTAATCTTGCTCTTGATGAAACGCAGGAGATGTTTCTGGTTCATGCAAGCGGAGTGGTGGACGTGAGTGTCGACTTTCCTAACATTGTAAAAGTCCCTATGAGGTACCTTTTTACTATCTGCCATCTCCTGATACTCGTTGAGGAGGACATGAAGCTGGAATTTGCCTTCCAGGTAGCTTAGCCGCCTGAAGGCAAAGCTCTTTGTTGGGCCGTCAGTGGACACTTCAATAATCGTATCCAAATCCATGTAGAACTCTCGAAGTGACGGAACATGGACAATAGGCTCTTTCAACTTGCAAGCTTCTTCACTATCGTATACCTGGTATACGCTGTTTTCATCAAGTTCAAACGTCATCTGCGACGCTCCCGGTACTGGTAACAAATCCTCCAAGTAAAAGTCTTCGCCAATGTCCTGGCCAAGTTTCCGTTTCCTGCGCGCTGGAGACGGAGGAACAGCATCACTTCCGGGATTAGTCGGAGTGCGCTGTGTGCCGCCCATCACCATACTATTAGACATGCTTCCCGTCCCAGGAGGATATGCATCCTCATCCCACGCCGGTTCAGGTGGAGGAGGATATATATTCCAGCCTGGCTCGTCTCGCGGGTTATCTGAAGCTCTCTGCAATGACAGTCGAATATATTTATGTCTCATACCCAGAAGTCCTTGGATCTTCTGGCAAATAATGCGCAATTCAGTTGTAATTGCATCTTCGCTAGACGTGAAGGTGCAAGGCCCTTGAACAGTACCAGCTCCAGCTCCCACCTCGGCCGCAGTCGCAGCACCAAGCGTCCCTTCCGCATAAGGGACAGTTGATTTGTGCTCGCCGGAGGTCAAGATTTGCGGGGCAAAGTTTCGAGCAAACCGGTCCAGAGTCGTGATACCGTCAGCGGGTTTACGCTGAGGGAACGACGTGGACTGAGGCAGTAAGACGGGACTGTACCCAGAGCGTGTTTCAGGAGCAGAGGGTTGACCGTGTGCCGATGGCGCGTAGCCCTGGCTGCTCATTCGTGATGCTATGCTTGCTGGCCTGCTCAGGAATTCGCCCTCACCAACGGGCATGGTAGGCATGGTCGTTGATCGGGAAGCCAGAACGGGGCTCTGGGGGTTTTCACCGTCCGCATATTTCGACTCGAGTTGATGTCGCTGGTAGAATAGCTTCGACTCTGCATGGCTCAGGGACTTTTCGTACGCATAGTCATACGTGGCTGTCCTCCGCTGCCTGTCGCGGGGAAGCATGGTTTGTGTCACACTGCCAGACAATGAACTGTCGTCGCGTGTTCCGTCCATCTCTTCGTTTAGTTGCTGGCTCGCCGGTTGATCGGATTCTTCAATAAGATCAGGGCTTCTGGTGGAATGGTCTTTGGAACTAGGTCCGACGCCATTCGGCTGCACGGGGGTTTCCACAGAATTGCGTGCTGGTGGTTCTGAGAGATGGGCGAGTGCGGCAGGCTGTGGCCTCTGTTGTTCAGCCATAAACTCAAGCAATACCTAAGATCGAGAACAACAATATCAGTGTCTGGATACCGACCGTCTTGCCAATGATCAGCAGCAAGAAAATGATAGAGTGGGGCACCGAGTGGAGCCCACCTGGTGGCTGAGGCAAAGTGAAGAGCAAGCCAGAGAAGCACAACAGAATGTCGAAACTATATATGCTTGGAGAGCAAGGAAGGTAAAGAGCAAAACAGACAGTAAACAATCATAAACGAGTAAATCAAAACACCAAGAATATATAGCAAAGAAGAGAGTGAGAGTGAGGGTAAGAGGAGGTGGGCGGGGGAGAAGAGTGAGAGAGCGCAGGGGACGAGAAGTTGAGCACAGGAGAAGAGCCGCCCGGTGAGCTACATAGAGGCAAGTTGAGCTTGGACCTTGAACCTTGGACGACGTTGTTAGCGCTTGAAGGTTATATTCGGCCAGAGCTCTCCCGCCAATACGGAGTTAACATCAAGGTGTTACAATTCCGCTCAATGAGTCACCGCTCATGATCAGCTCAACCAACTTTAGAAGGAATTCGGAAGTTCGAAGTTCGAAGATTACGGCATGCTTGGTCATTCACTTGGACGAAAATTTTGAGATATAATATATTACAGGTTTGACAACTCGGCAGTGCTCAAATTTTGTTATGTTTGTTTACCAAATTACTCTGAAAATTACGTGTTTTGTATGTGAACATCAGTATATATATATATTCATCATAAGAAATATTAACGTGTAGAGCTATCGTGTCAAGTAAATATATATTAATGTATCCAAAAACGAGTTACAAGCACATGAAATCATACAACTAAAAGGGAAAAGAACGAAAAGAAATGAAAATGAAAAAGAGGCTGTTTTCTTCTATCATAAGAAATACAAGACAAGCAGAATGCCCCGTATATATATGAATATACCCCGCATAACAATGGGGATTGGTCATCGTTGACAGTCGGTTCGGGCTTCAAAAAGCTTGAAAACTGGAAATCCCACTTTTTTATTTTCTGAATTAATATTTTTGGTGGACAAACAAAGATGAAAGAAAATAAAAATAAAAGGAGAAATCCAGGGATTTCCGCTGCGACATGTACTAAAAATAAACAACAAGGAAAAATACGTACGCGTACGCGTGATGGGAATTTTACACCAAAATTATTGCTAGCAACAGGAGACACCCAACTAAAGAGTCAGGCAACAGTGCAGGCTGGAAGTTTCCACGAAAGAGGCAATCTTCCAGAGACGATAGCGGAAAACGTACAGACACCCAGAGATCGGAAAAAAAACTAAGAGTAAAAATTTTTAAAATAAAAATAGAGTAACTATAAGAAGAAAAAAAGTTCCTCCCGGCTGGATGAGAGAAAATTAAGAAGAGGTGAAAGCTGTTTTCTTAATAGAATGTAGTTCTGCAGTAATTTTACTGGCAGAGAGAAAGAGATGAGGAAAAGAAAAATTAGACAAGTTGATAGGTGTGTTAAAATAAACACGCGATATGATGTTATGGCAACATCTGAAACCCTCCCTTCTTTCTTGAAGTCAACACGAAGATAGCACCATGAACATGCTAACAAACTAGGACCATCAAGAGACGTAACAAGTGAGCCACCTTGTTAACGATATCGGGAATTGCGGGGCACTGTGGTGCTAGCGCCGTGGATGTTTGGGGAAACTGTCTCACCGGTGTAATATTGGCTGTGGGGTTCTACTAACCCGGGTTGCCGTGGGTAGTCTACTTCGTAATCGACATATTCCTTCGATGCGTCTCGCTGCACGGGCCGTTCAATGTAATACGCACCGGTATTTTGGTGTTCGCGTGTGCCGACTCTAACGGGAATATATTCGACAGTGCCGTCGAAGGGTGGTTCCACATATCTCGGTTCTTCTACATACTGATAGGTTCCTCGAGGAGGAATACGAGTGTAAACAGTTTGGTCCGTCTGGACTCTTTCATGGTATGGATCCGGCGAGTGAGTGGTATAGACGGGACGATGGCGAGTTCTGGGTGGCATAGGGCTGCGATCGCGATAGTATGTAGGTTCAACGGGAAGTGGATCACGGACAACTGGAGAGCGTGAACGCGGTCGGTGAGAACCGTGTCTTTGCGCTTCATATCTGTCAAACCTGCTATGGGGACGCCTCGTTTGGTGGTCAGGCTGGTGCCGAGGTTCTGAGAACCCAATAGGCTTTCTTCCAAGACGGATATCGGTGGGCTCCGGAGACCGGTCCTCGCCATGCCTAGAGGAAGCGTAGTGTTCATGTTTGAGTTCGTAATCGCGGAACCCTCCAATCGCAGGGCTTTTGGGCCTATTCCAACCACCGTGTGATTTGCTATGAGTGGGGGTTCCGGAAACACTGCTTTCGGCTGTGCCACCAGAACCTCCATCAATGCGCCAACGCCGGTCATCGGGTTCTCGTGCGTCAAGCCATTTGCCACTAGCAGCCTCATCCACCCTGCGTTCAGAACCTCGAGATGCCACCTTGTATTCATCGTTTTTTTTACCGGGAACAAAGCTGCTCAAGAATCGTTCTGCATCTGTCATTTCTTCACGTAGAATGGTCTCTGTTGGAGGTCGACGCTCTTGTGGATGGTTCGCTTCCTCGACTTCCCCATCTTCCGAAATGTCCCTTTCAGGGGATCTGTTTTTCTTGGATTCGTTTGGAGGCTCAGTAGCTAGAGAATTACTCATAGCGGATTGGGTATAGTCGAATTTAGACGGGTGATCCCCATATTGAGTGGGTGGGTTTGACAAAGGTCTGGCGGGCTGGGGTTGACCACGATCAGAATGAGGATAGCCCTTCGTGCGATCCACATCACCACGCCGCCCTCGGTGAATTTTCATGACAGGAGGGCCCCGATTGCCATAGTTGTGATCTTGCGCCCGCAAGCTATGGGGTCGGTCTTTGACAGAAGCGGTGGATGGTTGATTTTGCCTTGGCTTGCGGGTATCTACTCGGCCATATTGGTCCCTTACTGGCTCAACGAAAGCTGGTCTATGGGGATCATATTCATCGTCCTTGGGTGGATCTGGCAGGATATTGTTATCAGTGGCGGGTGACTCCACAAATCTAGGGAAATCATCAACCGCAACTTCAAGACCATGATTCGGGTTTGATGAAGTCGCCCTTGTATCAGGTGCCTTTTGTTCCGCTATTTTGTTCCGTGTCTTGCCGCGGAATGCGCGATTGGATTGTTTGGAGTCGCGCGGTTCCAGCCGTTTTCTGTCACTCAAATTTGAAGCTGGTGTATGGCTGGCTGATGGAGCATGGGGAAAGATCCAGGGGAAAGCAGCCGACACTAGTTGCATCTTGGTGTCATCCATACCAGGGGCATCGACCAATTCGGAGATGGTTTGATTGTCCGGCACGAGTAACATGTCATATTGCCATTGCAGCCGCGGGGGTTCAGGCCCAGAATGTGGAGCAAGTGATTTGGTTCGATCAATATGCATCGACTGGAAATGGCTAACTAGCGCTGGAAGTGTATACATCTTGCGGTCGGCTCGACCTGCGTCGTGGTGATGCTGTCTTCCAGGAATCTCAGAGTCGCTGCAAGTTTTGCATACTAGCCCGCTGAGGTTTTTTATTGGTCGCATTTGAGCATGATTGTTTAACCCATCCGCGAAAAGGGTCAAAGGTGGTTCGTTACCAAATCTTTCCACAAAACGAGAAACAACATGGTGTATGAGGACATGAGCCCGGACATTATGCGGCAGGTCCTTAATTCCCGAGGTTCCATTCCATGTATTGCGAGCATTCTTGGCTATATCATCGAGTTGGACTTGGTACATTCCAAAGGCTTGGCTATTAGGGTTGGAGTTGTGTCCTGGACCTCCACCTCTTCTTGATTGATGGGAGTTATTAGGATAAGGAACACCATAAGGTGGCTGTCCAGAAGCTGGGGGCGGGTATGGGGGTGGTTGGTATGGCTGGGGTGCTCTTGAATCTGGCGGCGGCGGGTAGGGTGGCGGATAAGCTTGACCTGGATAGGGTGAGCCATACACCGGATTCGGAGGCTGAGGGGGTCCATAGGGATCGTAAGCTCCGCTGGGGGCATAACCAGGTTGGGCTGGCGAATACGGAAAGTTTCCTGGCTGGTTAGGGTAAAATGGAGCAGCAGGAGATGGTGGTCGATAAGGGCCTGATCCATAAGCATACGGAGTTCCAAAAGGAGTGCGATTATAAGGTCCTGGTGAAGGTTGCGGATAGACTGTACCTCCATCCGGTGGGTGATGGTGTCCCTGATCTGGAGCAGACATATACATGTGACCAAGGGGCTGGTTGGAGTAACCAAGGTTATGTCCCATGATCGGACGGGGCATCGCATAAAATAGAGCTTTGGCGGCAGTGGGATTGGGATGGAAAGGTGAATGTTCAGGCCATTCCGCTCGCCAATGAACGACAACACTGCCTAGACTGAGAACATTAGTGTGTTTCGCAGCATAATGCTGGATAACGCCCTCAAAACCATAAAATTTCGTATTTGTTTCGCATCCATTTCCGTTACACAGGAATAGCTCTTTTTGAAACTGTTCTGTTAGCGGTTTGATCTTGGTATCAAATATGAATTTCATGTTTTCAAGTATGAGTTTGCGCGTGGGTGGAGCTCCAGGAGGATCCTCTGGAATGGGTTTTCCGGCGTTACGGGCCACGGCGTCTTCTTGAGCTAGCTCTCTATAGAACTTGTCCTTAACGTAGATAAGGACATCAGCTGCAAATTTCGCGCTCTTTTCTTTGGTAACTGCGTCGCCTCCGCGCCATCCTTCGCGAATGATTTCATCCGCGTATGATGCCATACGGTCTCGGATAGGTTTCTGAGCCTCATCCCATTCTCTGTCCAGCTGTTCTTTGGCCTCTTTAAATTGTGCGTCTTGCTGTCGACGCTCCTCGGATTTAGCCTGCAGAAGTTGGTCCTGCTTTACTCTGTCACGCTCTCGACGTTCGGCAACATCCCGCTGTGCAAGCAAGCGAGGCTTCAAAATATCCCAGTCACGGTCGGTAAAAGGGTGCGGGATTTGGATGGCAGCTGAAAACGAATCCATGTGGCTCAGAACGGCAGGTGTTAACGGGGGCACAAGGCTCCGACAGCGTCGCTCTATTTCGGCTTTACGACTTGCTTTCGCTTCGTTCACTTCCCGGAGGCTACGTTCAGTGCGTGTGTGAGATGAAGGCAAAGGTTGACTTGAATCACGACTCAATTGGCGGGGAGGGAATTTGGAACCTAGAGAATTACCTTAGCACAGATGTTGGTTGGTTACAATAATAAACGGAAATTCAAAGAAGGATAGTTAAGGAGAAGAGGAAGAACATATTTGAAAATAAGCATTGGTCGGAGGGGAGTTAAGTAAGTCGCCGGCCTTGGAACGCTTACCAGAAGTACTTGAAAGAGTAGCAGGGCTGCGTTGGCCGTTGGAAGCTCTGTCATTGGTAAGTGGGGTAGACTTCCTGGAATGTCCAGAGGCGGCATCAGCAGGCAGATTCTTTGCACCCAAGTCCGTAGAAGATAGCCCGAAGGAGGATTCGTTGTGGCTAACATGGGTAGCTCGAATGGATCGAAGTCCCCCTGATGCTTCCCATTGTTCCCAGCGGGAAGCATCAGCAAGTTTCTCCTTGCCATTGCCTTCAAGGCCTTTGATCCACTCCTCAGTTGCGGCAGGGCCAAGTGATTTGACTTCCTCAAACTTACGCCTCATGTCATCTACATGAGCTTTGTAAAAATGTTTAGTCAATGTCATATCGCCTGGGGGCTGATTGTTGCGCAAGGTAATTGAGGAAGCAAAATGCATCGAGGGGGTAAAGAACGCGAAGGGAAGTGATGGAATTAGCATAGACGGTAGACTAGAAGAGAACAAAAGATCCATTTCCTAAGCATCGAGTTAGTTGACCGACCACAATGAAATATGAGTGTAAGGTAGAGCAACCTTTTCAGATTTGACCTGTGTACATTCTCCACAGGCTCGAATCCCGAAGGGCCAGATAATACGGACTCCATCAGGACCTGGACCGGCTTCCCATACTGTACCATCTGCTGAAGGCGAACAAGAACTGGGCTTTCCGCAGAACTGGCAATTGATTCCATAGATAAGCTTGCACATTTCCAACTCCGTCAAGAACAACAATGGGCGTGGCATCCCCGGATGAAACGCTCTGCGAGACACAGACCAGACGGAATTAGGGTTTAGATATTTCAATAATCCTGATGTTTGAGGAAAAACTGATACCTCTGCGTCACTTGGGGTGAGAAGGGATTTATATGTCTTATTCACACACAAAATGCGACCTAGCGAGGTAGGGGGAAGAAATGTAAAGATATGTTGCCATATTTCTCCTGGTAACATAGATCCAAAGGACATGGTTCCCCGAGCGTGCATTTTTTCTTTGGGAGGAGCATATGGCCCACTCAGTTCGTTAGATTTCAAACGTTTGAAGCCGTCCTGAGTAAATTCCATTGCCTTTGACTCGTGGGAACCGGTTATGCCAGGCGGACCATCACGCCTCTGGAGAGTTTCGATAGAACATTCGCTGGAGTCCTGGTACATTTGCAAATCATCTATCGACCGCTTTCGTTTCCGAGTCTGGTCGACATGGGTATTGTTGTGATTGCCTTGTTCACCATTAACGCGGTGAAGGATTGTGAGGTTCGTGTCAGAGGCATGATCAAGGGCTACATCAGGATCCAGAGGGTGTTGCTGAAAACCTTGAGAAGTATTCATATCAACCGCTGGGCCATTAGGTTGCTGATGTGAATGGGATTGATCCACGCTGACATCGGATGAGTAAGGATCAAAAGAGGACCCGCTACTGTCGGGTGAGGAAGTAGTTTCTGGCATGGTTACCAACAGCGCCTGCGGTGCTGGTACGATTGGAAGAACAAATAGAAATGCGAAGAGGGATCAAAACAATCACGCTCCCAAGGTAGCTATGTCCTTGAAAAGGGGTATGAAGCGTAGAAATACAGAGGCTCAGAGGTGAATCAAGCAGACACAACAAGAGAAGAGGTCCATTTGGAATCACACGAGCCTAAAAGATGATAAGAAGAAAGACCAATCCAAATATACGAGTTTGCCGATCCAAAGACGCTTGGATAGAACCCACTTAGGAGGCGGTTGGCCAGGGAGGAGTAAGGTAAAAATAAAAGAAAAACACAAGCTGGCAAACCAAGGTCCAATGTTAAAAGGAAAGGAGTTATGGGGTGACAGGGCAAGAAAAAGAGATGCAAAAGAAGCAAAAGGGAGCAGTGCAGACAGGCACAGAGGGTGCCTCAGAGGAATAATGCTAAAGGTGACGAGATCACGGCTCGAGCGGTGGCGAGATGTGATTCTCTAGAAATACAGAGAGACGAAGAGAAGAGCGAGAGCAGCGAGAGTAAAAATGAGAGCTGTACGAAAACGGCCTATGAATGGGTGTACAGAAATTGGGTCAAAGCTGGCAATAAGTACTATGTTGCAGCGAGCATGGGCAATAAATGTAGCTGGCAATCACGCTACATAAACTTGTGAATAAAATATTCAGACAGTATAATGATGACTATGGATGCTGAGTGATCTGCATGATAAGAATGGTAGCTGTGATGGCAGCAGAAGGGTGGGGTATGGGGTTGTTGTTGTTGAGGATGACGGAGGTGAAGAAGAGCAAGGTTTGATCGATGGGAGACGAAGAAGAAGCGGGAGGCTGACAATCTGAGTTCGGAGCGGGGTTTGTCCGACAGCGCCTCACTTTTACAGCCAATCCGAACGTCTGTCGGGCATCAAAGTGCCTTCCGACTGGACAAGAGAGCGGTCACGTGATTTGACTGCAATACCCCTTCTACGGAGTATAGGGTACTCCGTAATAGTACCCAAGTACTCCGTAAATGATGTGCTAATATTTGTAATAGTATTTAGCCCAGTCTACCAGAGCATAAAGGCAGGCGTTATGTTAATTCAAACATGCCTATCAATTTCATTAAAATCGCACATCAGCATATCCTGCATCGTCTTTGATTCGGAAATTCCAAAGTTTGCCAGGGTGGAAAATTTATTGAACGGCTAAATCTAGTATCTAAATATTTTCAATCAGAACACCAATTGATAGGGCTGTACGCCAAAGACCCACGCTTCGGGTAATCACTGGAGCAGAAGAGGACAGTCGCGGTTTCGCCGCCCCGACGATGCCAGAACGAATCTGATGAGTAGGACCCCACTGATTTAAATATGGGAAATACTGCTGATAAGCTGCACTGTAGCCTGTGCTTTCAGTAATGGATTTTTCGATGGCGGTCGTCAGAATCTGAGGAGAGTTGTTGCAACTCTCTGCGGTTGCCGTGATGGAGACTCTTTCGCGAGCTGAATTTCTCTGGTCCGCTATTAGAAGTTATACCACCAATTCATGTCCATAGAATGAAAGCTAAAATTCGGTGTACACCATTTCTATCAGTTTCCTTATCCTACTCCAGTCAACTACTACTCACACAGGATCTTATCGGCTATAAGCTTATACAAAAACTCGGGAAGTCAATAGCACCCTGTAATGGCCATCCAAATTCTCATTAATAGTGGGCGTGCCAATGGAGCAAGCTCGTGGTCATTCAAAGGAACAAAGTTCCTTAAGCAGCCAGAACGGAGCTACCAAGGGCAGATATGGTACTTGTTGTAGCTGCTCCAGATATTGTTGTTTTGCTCCGGTTGATGAAGAATCATTATGCCCATGACGCTCCGAAACTAGTGTTCCAGGAGCTGGCACGACATTTTGAATTCATGATAGTCAATGATTGTATGTGGGCAATGGGTTCCGCATATTCACCCCACACGTTTTTAAAAGATAAATAAATGAAATACTCTGTACGGGTTTGTATAGCAACGACTGCGCCACTTCAGTAACGCAACATTACGTCAGCTAGTCTCTTCAGGCCTGAGAGTGGCTTAGCTAACCACCCCACTCGCCTGTCCGAGACCTCAGCGCAACAACAAAAGAGCATACACTCCGTATAACCCTCCGGAAGCAACAGGATATTCAAATTAAACTTATACTAATTGTTTCAACATCTACCCGATGCAGACCTAGATACGAACGGTTCACTGCGGGCTACATCTTGTTACTCTATTTCTGCTCCAGTCAGCCATTGACTCCGCATTTGTTTCTGCCTTTCTCAGCCCAACAATCCAGAGGCAACATTTTAGGCTCCTAATCCCCAGGCGAACAACGTCCGGTTTCACTCCCATCTGCCTACTTGCGGAGAATACTTGGCCGTGTTACTTTGACTGGCATTCTAGAGCATATCCCGTTACTAGCTTCTATACCATATTTTCTTTCATACCCGTTCGCGGAATCATGTAAGTCCCAAGGCAACCATTGCCCATAAATGCCTCTGACGAACTTTCTCAGTAATAACTGACTCAATATCATTGATTTGGCCATATATTATTAGACCCGCCCTTATCTCACCACGATGTCATCCTTAAATCTGTCCACTAATGGACCGTCAATCTCGAAAAGCTACCGGGCTGTGGTTGACGCCTCAGCTCCAAGCGGCCCGGCTGCCGCTTCACCAACATATGGGCAGTGGGCAATATTTGCAGTATCAACACCCTTGGTCAATGCATTCCAACAAGATAGTGCAGGAAAGGAGAGCGTACTGAAAGTCCAGAGTAGCGGAGGTTTGTTTTTACCTACCATCCCAACCATTTGAATTTACTATGGTGGTTAAACAGTTTTGAACAGAGGGGGAACTTGAAGACCTTATCGAAGACTTTTCGGACGGCAAAATACAATTTGCGTACGTAAAAGTCAAAGATCCAAACACTGGTCTCCCAAAAAATGCCCTGATCGGCTGGTGCGGCGAGGGGGTCCCGGAGAGAACGAAGGGATATTTCACAAGCCATCTGGCTGCCGTTTCTAAGCTCTTACATGTATGTGGTATCATTCCTGCCTAAACGATGTAGCTTAAACTCAACAAATGCATAGGGATACCATGTTCAAATTACCGCTCGCTCTGATCGGGATCTTACCCCAGACAGTATTGTACAGAAAGTTGCAGACTCGTCCGGTTCAAAGTACTCTTCGGGAGATGCCCCAGCACCTGCCAGATCTGGCCCCAAACCGTCCGTAGCTTCAAAACCAGTGTTTACTCCTGCCCGGTCTGGTGGTGCCTTCAAGCCCTTAAGTGGAACACACCGGACGGCAGCGCCTACACAAGGCAAAGTGGATGATGACGGTTGGGGAGCAGACGCGCCACCAGTGACAAGAACCCAACTTGAAAAGGTGAAACCTGCATATCAGCCAACGAAGGTAAATATGCAGGAACTTATGTCTCAGAAGCCGAGCGCATCAAATTTCGAGTCTCGCCGTACCGATGAAAATACGTCCAGCGACGTTGTAAAAGGTGCTTACCAACCGGTTGGAAAAGTGGATATTGCTGCCATTCGTCGACAGGCGCGTGAGTCCGGGAAAGCGCATGATGATCGTCCTGAACCAGTAAAGGGTACCTACGAGCCCGTCGGAAAAGTGGACATCGCTGCGATCCGAGCAAGAGCCCAGGGGCCATCCGATGGCTCACAACCCTCTCCCAGAAATTTATCTCCGGCAGTAACGGGAGGTTCAGGCGGCAGTGAAGAACGGAGGACTTTTGCGGAGCGGTCTGCCGCATTTTCTTCTTCAGATCGACTAACGACGCTTCCCAAGCCGAAAGTCGCCAACAAGTTTTCGGGCGCTTCAGCTTTTACTGGTACAAAAGCACCAGTTCCTGGAGAATTCGGTGCAACTCCAACGGCAAACGCTACTACGGTGTCTGGTGCAAGCCGAACCTTCGCTGATCAAGGCGGGAAAACGCCAGCGCAACTTTGGGCGGAGAAGAAAGCTCGGGAGAGGGGTGGTGCAGTGGAGAGCCCATCTTCGCCCGTTGGAAACCAGCAACCACTGCAAAGCCAGTCCAGTGGCGGAGCTGGATGGAAAAGTTCATATGCTGGCAAATCTTGGGCGCCGGTTCAAACTACGCACACAGATGGTAGTGGTGCAGGCCACCAACGTTCCGGCAGTGAACTAGACGAGACCAGGACTCCACCCAAACGTGAAGAGGAGGAAGAACAAGACATCCCACGAGGCGGCGTTGGTTCTATTCGCGATCGATTTGCAAACGCCCCTCCAATGGGCGCTGCGGCCCCCACATCCAGCTACGAGCGCTCCGCCCCGTCCCCTCCCCCCTTAGATACTGCAAACAAACCAGGTGCCACCGCTCGTGGTGTTCCAATTCCCGGACTTCCATCCCGACCCGCAGAACCTGAGGAATCATTTGAAGCTCAGCGTCAGCCCATCCCTACCCCACCTCAGCAACATCGCTCCCCCACTCCAGAATCTCCAGCTTCCGCCCCAGGCTCTCCCATTAGAGTTGCAATGCCCGTAGGTATCGGGTCTGCAGACGAGAAGGTACCTGATGCACATGAAGAGCAGTATTCTCCCCCAACTGCGCTGCCAGTCCGCTCTATTGAGCAGCAACTTCCCCATGAAGAGGACGACCTGGACGATGAACATGCACACCAAGATGCTCGCGCCGTCGCCCAAGCTGGCGCGATCGCACATCACCCCGAACCACCACCTGCTGCCGCCGCCACCCCGGCGAAATCTGGCGAATCTGCTCGCGCCCTAGTCGTATACGATTACGAAAAGGCGGAGGACAATGAAATTGACCTGCGTGAGGGCGAGTACGTCACCGAAATCGACATGGTAAGTGATGATTGGTGGATGGGTGTGAATGCTCACGGCGAACGTGGTCTATTCCCCCAAAACTATGTTGAGCTTGCGTCCGCACCGGACCAACCCGCTCCGGCATCTGGGTCCGGATCTGGATCTGGAGGTGGCGCACAACCGGGTACTACTGGGCGGACGGCAACGGCCCAGTATGATTATGAGGCTGCTGAAGATAATGAGCTCGGGTTCCCCGAGGGAGCAAGGATCACGAATATTGTAAGTTTCCGTTCCTTCTGATCACTGTTAGCTCCTCCTACTCTCTACAGTAGCTAACATATTTTCCCAATAGGAATTTCCGGACGAGGACTGGTGGCATGGCGAATACAACGGCCGAAGCGGGCTTTTCCCATCAAACTATGTTGAACTCAATTGATTCTTGAAAATAGTTTTCAAAGGTGTACTGCGGCCTATGTACTGTACTTGTCCGCAAAGAGTTACCCTTTGCTTCACTTCCGCCCTCGGCTATCTTACCGCGTGATTTATTCATAGTCGGGCTTAACCTTTCATTTTCCATTTTTCGTTAGCACCCACTTGCAAAAAATTGCGCCTTTTGACTTTAGACTGATAGCTTTATCATTTCGTTCGCTTTTGCGGGCGGGGCATGTGCAGGGTCTAAAATTTAGTTTCGTGTTGTCTAGTTAGTTGGGCCAGCTGTGAAACAAGCACATATAGGCACGATATCTTTGAACATTATGCTTGTTGCTAATTAGTTTTTGACAACGACTCGTTTATACAGGACATGTACGAACATCCCAATACTACTGTACATTTCACAAGCAGCAATCAAAATAAATGTATCGCTATTTTCAAGTTTCAATTTCACTTTCAGTGACCAAAGCCCATACCTAACTTCAATTCAGCCCAAATGCATGATATTAATGGCTTTCAATAAAAAGTTCGAACTGATGGCCCAAAACCAAAACTTTTGGTCGCCCATTTTGCTATTTGTTGCCGATTCAATTATTCAACCAATCACTCGTTCGTCATCCCCCGCTCTCGCATAGAAGAAGCTTGCGCCTACAGCTTCCAGTCCGTATTCCGTCGCCCAATCACGCACTCCCCGCCTCACCCCGCCATATCCCCAATGCTTACGCTTTTTTGGGGCACTTATATTGTATGCGGTGGCTGCGTCACCCTCCAGCAGCACAAAGACATATCTATGATAATCTGTGCCTGGCGGTGGTGAAGGGGGAAGGTACGATTTCAAGATTTGCGGCGCGTGCAGGTACGATGGGATCAAAGGGTTACAGGCAGTCCCGTCAACTTTTTCTTCTTCTTCTTCTTCTTGTTGTTGTCGATTTTGTGCTTGTGGGTGAAGGCTAACAAGTCCTGGGCTTGATATATTGCTCACGATCCAGTGGCACATTTCGCTCCAAATAGGGTGTCTGCGGCTCTTTGCATCCGGGTCCGTGAGGATTATGCTGTATAACTTTTCGGGGCGGAGCGGTCTTAGTACTGGAATTCGATTTTGAATTTGGTTTTGATTTTGGTTTGGAGGGTCGAGAATGGAATGGAATTCGAAGATGGGTTGTGAGTGGACGGCGTCGGGCGAGACGTAACTACCCAAGTTTATACTGGTATGTGTTGAAGGGTAGGCAATGAGCAGTGCGAAAGTTGGGGTGAAGTCGTCGAGAACTGTGCTTTTTGGTGTTTGATGGTGGAGTAAGTATGGGATCGATCCATATGTTCAGTATGAGCATTTAGGGGGAGCTAGGGCGCGCGGGGACTGACCATCGGGTATTATAGAGGCTCCGACTAACCTGTAAGCGAAGTGATATTAATTATTCAAGGTCATAGGCTATTTGCTACAGTTGGGGGGTCAAATTCATGAACCAATGAGAAATGCTCACGCGTCGCGGATTGGAGAGAATAGTAATTTTCCTTTTTCCTCCTGGATAACTCGTTGGGGAGGACTATGAGAAGCCACTGCGGCCGGAGCAACCAGGCTCACTGCAAGAAAATAGAACAATAAGAGGGACATGGTGTGATACTGCAGCCTTGCGGAGTATGAATCTAAGCATTGAGCATCTAGAGTATAAAATGAGAACATGTGGTTTCTTAATGGGAGCGAAAAGAGAGCTGCTTGGAGAGCGTAGATCGTATATATTAAATATAAGCTGCTATATAATTAGCCAGGTCTTGCTTCCATGAAACCTGACAATCAATCATCATGGACTCGAAATGAAGCTCTAGACATGTCCTGATCCAGTACGTTGATGTCATAGTTCTTCGGTGACGTCCGTGTCGTGTGCTGACATAAAAAGCGCCAAGAATAAATATGAGAACCACGTGACATAGCCCAAAGACCGAGCCCATTCAAAGGGTCTTGGCGTTAGCAAAGCCTCGGCCTGATTGGACACGTCACGTGCTCATTCACGAGATCCTGATCGGGCTGAGAAATTGCAGGCAAAGATATCCATGGATATGTAAACAGACATCTTTGACGTTTTTGCTTGTTGTAGCGCAACGCCTCTCCTCCGGACAGCCTGTTACCGGCTTACAACGCCTTGAAGACTGGAAGTCTTTTACCCATTCTTTTGACTTTTCGATATTTCTGAGGTATCCTCGCTCCTCTTTTCCCCACCCCTATACCTTGACACCAAGTTGGCGTGTCGGAACGCCCCTTCCCATTGGCTATTTTTGTATCAACGGCCACGGTGCAGCGAGACGGAGATCCGAAGAATTTGGGTTACTCCCCGGGCAAACATCTGTTGAACATGGCGTCTTTGGGTGAGGATTTGTTGGTCACGGTCAACAAACTCCAAGATTTGGTCTTCAACACTATTGGCAATGATTCCCTGGACTTGCCCCAGATTGTACGCCCCCCCTTTTGGCCCCTTTAATAATACAATTACTCAATGGCGCTTTTGGTACCTTTCCAATATACTAATCGAACGGTTTTACAGGTTGTTGTGGGCTCACAATCCTCTGGAAAATCTTCCGTGCTCGAGAACATTGTCGGAAGAGATTTTTTGCCCCGGGGAAGCGGCATTGTTACGAGACGACCGTTAATCCTCCAACTGATAAATATCCCCAGCGAACGCGATGATCTCCCCGATCACCACGATGTCCACGTTCCACATACAGCAGCTAGCGTCGCCGGGCAGAAGGAGTGGGCGGAGTTCCATCATCAGCCGGGGAGAAAATATGATGATTTCGCCCAGGTCAAGCAGGAAATTGAGAACGAAACTGCGAGAATAGCAGGAAATAACAAGGGAATTAATCGGCAACCTATCAACCTCAAGATCTTCTCCCCCCATGTTCTGAACCTGACTCTTGTGGATCTTCCGGGTTTGACCAAAGTGCCCATAGGCGACCAACCCTCAGATATCGAAAAGCAGACGCGAAATTTAATTTCAGAATACATCGCGAAACCCAATAGCATTATTTTGGCCGTTTCTCCTGCGAACGTCGATATTGTAAACTCTGAGGCCCTGAAGCTGGCGCGTCATGTCGATCCAATGGGGCGAAGGACTATTGGAATTTTGACAAAACTGGACCTGATGGACCACGGCACAAACGCTTTGGATATTCTTTCTGGACGAGTGTATCCGTTGAAACTCGGCTTTATCGGGGTGGTCAATCGATCCCAGCAAGATATTCAAAGTGGCAAGTCGTTGTCGGATGCATTGGCTGCTGAGGCGGATTTCTTCAGACACCATCCAGCCTACCGAAATATTGCTACTCGCTGTGGGACTCAGTTTCTGGCGAAAAGCTTGAATACGACATTGATGGCACATATTCGGGATAGACTACCTGATATCAAAGCCCGGTTAAATACTTTGATGGGTCAAACACAACAGGAATTGGCAAGCTATGGCAATAAACAATTCAGTGGCAAGGAACACCGGGGCTCGCTGATCCTGCAGCTCATGACCCGATTTGCTTCTTCGTTTATATCTTCAATAGATGGAACCTCCTCCGAAATTTCCACGAAGGAGCTGTGCGGTGGTGCACGGATCTATTATATTTTCAATTCCGTCTTTGGCAACTCTTTGGAAACCATTGATCCCACCCATAACCTTTCCGCCCTCGATATCCGAACTGCTATCCGCAACTCTACTGGTCCTCGACCCAGCCTTTTCGTCCCCGAGATGGCCTTTGATTTACTTGTTAAACCCCAGATAAAACTTCTCGAAATCCCTAGCCAGAGATGTGTCGAACTTGTTTATGAGGAACTCATTAAAATATGCCACACCTGTGGTTCAACTGAGCTGTCCAGGTTTCCCCGCTTGCAAGCTAAGCTCATTGAGGTCGTGTCTGACCTGCTAAGAGAACGACTCGGTCCTTGCTCCGCCTACGTTGAATCTCTAATTTCTATTCAGCGTGCATATATTAACACTAACCATCCCAATTTCCTTGGTGCAGCTTCTGCCATGTCATCTGTTATTCAGAACAAGCAAGAACAGGAACGAAAAGCTGCTCTGGCCGAGGACAGACGGAAGCGAGAACGACGACGGATGAAGGAACTTGGTGCTATTAACGGAACAGCCACCCCAGATGCCGAAGACGAGCAAGAAGCTGATGAAAAGGCGCAGAATATGGCCATCCGAGGCCAGAAAGTACAGAGAAGCAGATCGCCTCATGTCAATCGCGCTGTTGAAAATGGCCACTCTGCCATCGCTGCTACGCTTAACGGGCCTCAGTCTTCTTCACATGGTTTCGGAACCCAGTCAGCCGGAACAGCCAGGGATTCATTCCTAAATTACTTTTTTGGAAAGGATGGCCCTTCACCAAGCCAGGGACAGCTCCCTCAATCGTCATCGGGACAACCGCGCCATGCCAGCCATTCCACAGAGCCCAGTTTTAGCCAAAGTTTCCGACGCAATGAAGTGAAGTCGCCCGCTCTCCCCCAGTATCAGCAAGACAATAATGAATATCCGTTATCTTCGGAATATGGCGAACCCACATTCCCGGTAGGCTTAAATCCCCTCCAACGCTGCCGAAAATGAAAACTTTATAATAAAACTAAAAAAACTAACCCAACCACCTTCAGAACGATAATTTAGAACCTGCACTCACTGACCGTGAAGCTCTCGAAACGGAATTAATCCGACGTTTAATATCATCATACTTCAACATCGTGCGCGAAACCATTGCTGATCAGGTGCCTAAGGCGATTATGCATCTGCTCGTCAACCACAGCAAGGAAGTGGTACAGAACAGACTAGTCAGTGAACTGTATAAAGAAGACCTGTTCCCTGAGCTTTTATATGAGGATGACGGGATCAAAGCGGAACGCGAAAAGTGTGAGAAGCTATTAGGCACATATAAAGAAGCTGCAAAGATCGTTGGTGAAGTTTTGTAGGAATATTATCTTCGTTTTTTCATATTTCTTTATATTAGTATTATTATTATTACTATTATTCATACAATGTATCGCATGCTCATACGAGTATTCCTTTGCACAGTACCTTTTGTTTTTATTTCAATTTTCAAATTTTCTGGTTGTTCTGTATGCCCGGCCCTTGCCGTTCGTTGTACTGTATCCTCCACTATCATTTCCTACGCCCCCGTTATATTTTCTCATTTTGCAACACCATATATTATTTCCTCACTTCACTTTTTCACCCCCTTATCCCGTCTATTTTCGATTTAGCTAAATATGGCACACGGGCCAATCGGTTAGCCCGAAACCCGCGCAAAACGGTCAGCACACGCAGACTTATATCAACGTGCGTTACCATCTGAGAAAACACCAAACAGAAACGTGGACCCCCGGAGAGACTGAAACACAAACTATCAAAGGCAAAAGGCAAAAAGACTTTAAAATGAGCAGCGAATTTTCGAAGGCGCGCAAGGTAGGGCGAGGTTCTCGAAGCTGAGTTGAGTTAGAGTTTTTCTTATTTCTGCTTTTCTTTTCCTTTTTCGACCTCTATATAGCATGTAAAAACTAAATTAAGGTTTCAATTTAAGTTGCGGAGACTTCCTAGGATTTCCCAACATCAGCTCTCAGCCCTCAGCTCACAGTACGTATGTAACGGTCTGTTTCCCGTGCGTTCCTCGCTTCCCTGCTTAACATTTCATTTAATACGTTATGGCACTTTTTTCAATTCCTGTTGGCCTGCGCATTATATGTCTGCTTTCAACGCCCCTGTCCCATCTGAGCTAGGCAAGCGGGGTACTGATCCATCGACTCAACCCGCCCGAGGACAAAAATCCGTAGATTTGAGGCAATTGGCTGTGGAGATCATACTACTGCCGCCTCAGCATTGAAAGTTCATAGCTCCCTCTCGTTTGCCTGTTGGGGAAGTGGGCTTCAGTTGCTATAAACATGTCCATATCTCCCTTGCGTGTGTGTCTTTGTCTAGGTATTTATCTCCGATTGTCAACTCGAGTTACTCTTATCTCTTGCTTTACTTATCACTCATAATGTCTACCACGCAGACTCCCACCACAGCTGACTATGTCATCGTGGGTGGCGGTACTGCTGGCCTCGTGCTTGCAGCAAGACTATCAGAGGATCCAGGCACCAGCGTAATTGTTCTCGAAGCGGGGAAGAATCATCTAGAGGATCCCAGAGTGAACATTCCCGCCCTCTGGACGACATTGTTTGGGACAGATGCCGATTGGGCATTTACAACACTGCCCCAGGTATGTTTCCTACGGACTATCCATTTCCTGCGAAGAACTGAGCGACAGGTGGCGCTTTTAGAGCTCACGCTAATACTCCAGTGAATAGCCCACACTTGGTGATAAAACTATTAATGCTGCTCAAGGTAAAATTTTGGGCGGCTCCTCGGCTATCAATGGCCAGGCATTTGTTTCAGCATCCAAGGCTGTGATTGATGCATGGTCTGAGCTCGGGAATGAAGGATGGACTTGGGAAAACCTCCAACCGTATTACAAGAAGTCATATACGCTTAATATTCCTGATGATGAAACATGCAACCACTTAGGGTTGAATTGGGTTGATCCTTCCGTCCATGGCTCTTCGGGACCTATTCAGGTCTCCTTTCCCGGACAGGTGCAAAATCCGCTTGTGAAGGCATGGACGGAAATGTTCAAGAGTATCGGCTTCGAAACTACGGCCGATCCCTATTCAGGAGTTTCGGTAGGTGCTTTTAGCAGCCTTGCCGCTGTCGATCCTCTATCCAAAACTAGGAGCTACTCTGCGAGCGCATATGGCCGTACTGCTATGGAACGTTCGGGAGTACATATTGTCACGGATGCCTTTGTAAACAAGGTGCTATTAGAAGGCTCCAAACCCAATATCAGAGCGACTGGTGTCGAAGTCGATGTTATGAGTCAGCTCATCACCATCAGAGCAAACAAAGAAGTCATCATTACTGCTGGAGCTTTGAACACTCCAAAATTACTGGAACTGTCCGGCGTAGGGTCCAAGGAAATCCTTGAGAAATATAATATTCCGGTTGTTATAGACAACCCGAATGTTGGCGAGAATCTGCAAGATCACTTGATGAGCGGAATAAGTTTTGAGGTTGTCGATGGTGTTATTACTGGAGATCCACTCCTCCGACAGGAACCCGAAGCTATTGCATCCGCGATGCAGATGTATTCTGAAAACCAAGCTGGTCCAATGACTATTGGAGGCGTCCAATCGAGTGGCCTGATGCCGATTCTTGAATTCACGGGTCCGAGCGGCAAGAAAGCGCGGGAAGATTTTTTCCATCGGTTCTCATCCACCGAGTCAGCGACCACCGAGTCAGCGACCACCTCTCAAGCCATGGCCCGTAGCATATTAGAAACGCAGAAAGGGCCTACATGCAACATGTTCATGTTCCTTGCCCAAGCCAACCTTCACAAAACCGACGCAAGCGGCTTCGTCGGTTCCGAGCTCCTTCCCGGAAACTATCTTAGCTTAGGAGTCATGCAGAGCATCCCTTTCTCCCGTGGCCATGTGCACATTTCCTCCTCCAACCCCAATGACAAGCCTACAATTGACCCCCGCTATCTCTCCCATCCAATAGATATAGAAATTTTGGCCCGAAACCTCCTTGAGCTAGAGCGCTTACACGAGACTGATGCACTAGCCCGGTATCTTAAAAAGCCGGATGGAAGACGGAACCATCCGGACGCATTCCTCAAAGATCTAGAATCTACTAAAAAGTACTTGCGCGATACGTCAACGACAGCGTATCACTTCGCAGGTACCGCTGCAATGCTCCCGGAGGACCAGGGGGGTGTAGTGAATGAGAAACTAGTCGTTCACGGAACTGTCAATCTGCGCGTGTGCGATGCAAGTATCTTTCCTGTCATTCCACCTGCCAATCTTATGGCGACTGTTTACGCGGTAGCTGAGAGGTCTGCGGATATCATCAAAGCAGATGCGTAGGCGCCTCCTCCTACCACTACGTAGAGGCGTGACATAACACATTGAGAGTTGGTCAGATTGAGGAAGATTCATGCCGTGTGGCACAAAATTTATGTTTTCTTTAGTCCTTGTCTTTGATCAGAGGGCTCAAATGCTTTCCTATTTCACGACTCTTCACCTCAGAAATAAAAGGAATATGATATCATTGTGTCCATGCCTAGTAAAGTAGGGGAGGGGATATATGGATTGATATATGACTAGCTCCTGTAATTCAACAGGACGTGGTGTTCACCCTTTTTATTTTGAGAAGTGTCTATGCGACGTTTTAAGGATCTATATCAAAGGTGGAAAAATTCCCAACATCTAATTGATTATCAAAACCCCAGTAACATAGCCGAAAAATATCCGAACCCGAGAAAACAACTATATGCCTTCTAAGAGTCTATGAAAAAACCAGGTATCAAAAAGAAAACAGGCATCTCAAATATATTGCTCACTCCATTTTCCCCTGTACTTTTGCTTGCCTCCTCAATCTTGCCCCTTCATATCCATACAATCCTCCACCAGCAAACACCAGCATTGCTCCTACTAATACCCCAACTGTAAGAGCATTCCCAAACAGATATACGGACAGAATTAACGACATCAGTTTGCGAATATTCAGTACCACGGTCACTGTTAGAGATGAGGATTTTGCGGATAACAAATGCACACCGCGGATGCAGACATATTGTGTTAATCCGTTAAGGAGCAGATATACTATTTTAATGGGCATTTGAGAAAAGGTCCGTAAAATGAAGGAGTGCGCAGGGAGAGATTGTAGGTTGGAAACTGCAGAATTTAGAAAGCTTCGGGTTGATACGAATGTCACAGTAGAAGCAGCAGTTGTGGTCGAAGGGAACTGTTTGAGAGGGCTCGAGGTAGCGTTTGAAAGTATGGATGTTGTGGAGAGGGAAGCTAGGACGGACGGAGAGGCGAGTAATGCCTTCAACTGGGGCAAGAGTTTTGGATAGTACGGGATGAAGAACGGGAGGGAGAGGAAATGGGCGTAGAAGAGCGATTCGCGCCAGTTGTTGCGGCCATAGGTTTCGTAGAGACGGTCTGCGTAGACGCCTTGAAACGCACCAAGGACCATGGCTAGTCCGAGAACCGTAAAACCAGTTAACGATTTAAGCATTGAAGGGCCATCATCGTTCCCAGTGATGAGCCCAATATTTAGTGATTTACCCTTGGCGCTGGCATCTGCGAGCGCAGCACCGACTACGCCAATCGTAAGCAGTAGCACTGCAAAGATCTGAGTCCGCGTGTAGGTCTTGGAGTTGTATAGATGGCCGATTATCATGGATGCCACTGGGCCGCCGCTCCGGATTATGATATGAAGCGGTACCGAGATATCAAAGGAAAAGGCTAGGTTATTGAGGACGTTTACGGAGAGGAAGAATGCGGTGTATATCATCCATGATCTTAGAGGGACTGTCCGAGGAGCAAGGAAACATGATCGTGGCCCAGCCGAGAGTAAAAGGATATTGGGAAGGGTGAAAAGTGAAGTTAAAGCGAATTGCGTGAAGGTTATCAGCACCCCTAGAGACCGGGAATTATTAGATATTTTCTTCGTATATTATTCTGTTGGAGGGGGTGCTCCCTTACCAGAAGTCGGGTAATCTCTACATTAACCCCCTGTGTGTCAGCAAGTCACAGCAGCGCACACCCTGTTCGTATTGCAAAACTCACTTGATAATAGCTTCTAAAGCAAATACCTGATGCGAATACTGTATTAGCATTGGCTTATAACAGTAAAAAGCTTCGGGGGATATCAACAATGACAACTAACATTCGAACAGCACCCGCCAAATATCAACGACATCATGATACCGATACTCAACCATGCCGGGATAGTCGTCTGAACAACTGCGGCAGTAACGCCATCGTTCCCATCCATCACATCGCCATCCTCAACCTTTCTTGGTACAACCTCCCGTCTCTTACCTCCGGAATCCTCCAGCGAGCCGTTCCGGTTGGTAATGGTGGAGCCGTTACGTGCATCCCGAACGGTAATCGCATTGCCCTGGCGTCGTTGCAGCTTCGAAGAACCCTTTAACGAGTCATGCATGGCTTAGTGTATGTTCTCACGCGTACGATTAATTGGCCTATTCAATGGGAAGCAGAGAGGATCAGTCAAGCAGCGCATGAAATGAGGAATCCGCCTCGGACTGCTGGGACTCATAACATGAAGCGGCAACCAGGACCAAGTAAACTGACCCTCAAACTCAACTTATCCGACAACCCTTGTGGGTGATGATCAGGGGCCAATGATGTAGCTGTCAAGGCATTGTTCAGTTCTATTTGTTGGGTGTTAGTGACGTTGGATCTGCAGTACGTTTGACAGGTTGCATTGCGGCTTCGTCAGCAGAATATTTTATTGGCGCCGATTTGTGGTCCACCTAAATATAATAAATAGCGGAGATATTTAAATAAGTTTAAAGACAGCAAACATGTCAGGGTCAGTCACCACGGACTGAAATTCGATTTACCCATAGCTGCTTAAGAATTGCCGTTACGATATTGAAAATAATTCATAGGCCGGTTGTATTTGAAAATAACCCTACATAATTGGGTCTTGATATCAGGAACGCATCTAAAAAGCATTCACGAGAGGTTGTCGTCAAACCATATATTATATCTGGATCAAAATTTCACATTATCGCTCGTAATTCCCATATATCCCAATCCTATCCTTAGTGTATGTTAACGCCTGATTATTCAAAAAGGAAAAGAACAGACAGATCCTCCCAAACGGAATCCCTCGCTGAGATCCACCAAGGCCGGAACAAAAATACCAACTGGATCCAATAACTAAATCTAATCAGGTCAAACATCAGATCAATCATCGTCCTCAATGTCATCGTCACTAAGAACCAACTTTTCAACCGCCTCCTGAACTGGAAGTACAAGTTGGGGCCCTAATGGCTTTCTCAGAGACGCCTGGCCTAGCTTGTATTCTTGGCTCCGTTTCAGGGGTGACAAAACATCCTTATCCGTAGGGCCACTCCACGGTTCCATCGTAGAACCTCCGCCATACGGCATACCTTCTAACTCAGCATCGATTGGCTCCTCTTCACTCTGGCCGCCAACACCACGGAATTGTGTGATTTTTTCCAATTCCCTGCGTTCGGTCAGGTTCTGAGATATCAGGCTCAAGTATGGCAGGCGCTCGAGAAGAATTTCGTCGCGAGAGATCATGGTTCTAGTCACTGGGGATGCTGTGGTAGGTTCATAGTCAGGTTCATGGCTAAAAGACCCAGGCATCCAGCGATGATTTTTCCATGATTCTACGCCGTCTGATCGTGGAATAGTTGTTCCCGTAGCAATGTCCATGGTAGGATATGTGAGCCGACGCATCCACAGATTCAGTAATCCGTCCAATTCTTCCGTTTGCCTCCAAAGTCTCATCGAGGTCGGGAAAAACATCTTATGAGCGTCCCCTGCCCGAGCACCAGGTGGAGCTTGCCTTTTGACAGGGGAAGGTAAAGAGAACAGCAATCCCCGCACGGCAACTTGAAAGCTGATTTCATCTTGGCGGAGCATGTCGATGCTAGAGCCATAAGCCTGGTAGGAGGAGCGGGCCGAGCCAACGACGCCTCGGCTTGCCTGCACGTTGTGAAATCGGCTGTCAAGGCCCAAAATGTCCGTTTCAGATAGGTTTGAAATGCAGTTTTCAAAATGTTCAGTGAATGATGGGCCGGCGCAAGACAATAAATAATTTTCATGCAACGCTGCAATAAATGTTTGGAGATCAGTTCCGGTCTCATTGATTAAGTCATCGATTGAAATCGTGGAAGTGTTCAACCGGGCATGATGCTGTAAATGCGCTGGAGGCTGAGGGGGTGGAACGTCCACAGACTCGGAAATCGCAGAGTTTTCTCGTTTATTGTACACCACTTTGCCCACTGCGTGGAAAATGCCTAGGCTAGTCTCCCTCTGAGTAACTATTTCTAATGACTCTTTCTCCATAGTTGTCAGAGGTACTCCTCCTTTACTAGATCTTCTCATCCGTCCAGCAACAGTCCCACTCCAAGCTGTGTCATCGTCACCTCGCAAACACATAAACTCCAGCGCAGAAATCGCACTTCTTACGTCTCCCATGTTCGCGAATGCCTTCAAAATCTCTTGTCCAGGAACTCGCCTTCTGTTTGATCGACGAGCTTCCTTTTTCAATACCAGGTCGATAGCTTTGGCCATGAAGGTCGGCGCTATCCTGTTAAAATCGATGATACTCAGACCAGGATGGTTCGAAAGTTCCGGGCCGAGCAGTCTATGTACCGTAAAGCTGTCAGAGGATACACTTCCGGAGCCTAGCGTGGTTTCCGACACGATTATAATCAGGGGCGGGCTTGATATAGTCGTGTCTCGAGTCAACAGGCCGTTAGTTGACTGCCGGGGGGTGGCTGTCGCTAAATAGCTCTGGATAGCAAGCCTGAAGGCCTGAAGACCTGATGAACTCTGGCTCAAAGAGCTCGGGAACTCCTCAATGAGGATGGCACGTCGCTTTTCATCCGTGTTAGAACTCGAAGAATGTGCTTTACCATTTGCTACTGGCTGCCGCAGTTGTGGTCCGCCGCCGCTCAAAGAGAGACTCCCAAATTTATCACTTCTTCCCAGAAAGTCTTCGAACTGGCCACCCATAGACACGTATCCTTGAGACGAGAATTCAGCTCCCAAAGGGTTCTTCCACTCTATCACCTCAAATCCAAGAGCTTGAGAGAGTAGTGATATCGTGGTTGATTTTCCGCTGCCAGCTGGGCCCCTGAGCACAAGAACTCTCTACCCCAGTCAGCATAATTGTTATGTAGCAACGTTGACAATAACAACGTTCCCGAGAAGGAACGGAAAGGAGAGGGATATAATAGCAGTAGTACTCAACTCGTTTGCTTCTCCCAATAAATACGTCCACCAACCATTTTTGTACATCCAAAACCTTCCTTTTATTAACCACCAGCTCATCAAGATTGGCGGGCGCATACTCCTCCGCCCATGGCCGGAATCCCTGTGTAGGATGTTTATTAGATGAACGGAGCTCGCGAGGCCCTGATAGTGTCTCCTTGGCAGAACTCTCAGGCAACAGAAATCGCTTCCCGGGTTTGCCCACAGGCTTCGTCCTGTTCGACCGCTTCGCACCCTTGTTGTCTTCTTCTTTTCTCCGATCCAGCTGAGAGCCTGCCTCAGTTTGCCATAGCTCCCTGTCCCCATTACTCCTGCTAAGAACGTGCCTTGTAAACAATTCCTCATACGAATCATCCTCAATGAAATCCTCGATTTCCTCCACCTCATCATCGTCCTCAATTTCTTCCACCATATCCATCTCCTCAGTAATACTACTCCCCACGCCCGTACTCAGGCCTGAGCCATTGTCTTTCCTACTCCATCTCTCCTCCTCTGTCGCCTTTGAGAAAAATGAATGCAACGATTTTGAGGGTTCTTCCTGCAGCCTGTTAGTCGCCTTGCCCCTCTTCTTCTCAGGAGATGAACCGGGCGTAGTGTGCAATGAGCGTGGCTGACTCAGTCGCGTTTGCTGTGGGCTGGATCGCTTCACGGTCCGCTTTGGTGCCTGCTTTGGCTTCCGAGATGGACGTGTAGGAAGCGCAGCCGTATTAAGCTTATGTGTAGCTGTAGCTGTAGCTGTGGCAGGAGCCGTAGACGCCTCCGCGTTCAATGGGAACGCGACAGACCCATTCACCGACGGGTTAATCTTCCTCTTCAGTCCCCGCTTCATTCTTCCTCCCAATTGTATGGCACCCTTCCTTTCTGGCTCAACATACTCATCGTCATACCTTTCCTCCCCCTTCCCTATCTGCTCATCGTGTTCATTACCACAATTGCCCTCCTGGTCGGAGGAGGAGGAGGAGACTACAAACTTCCGTTGCCGTTTTGAGGCTCGATGGCTAGACATGGTGGCGCGAGAGAATGATGGCGATAGGCTTGGTGCCAATTGGACTCAGCGATCATGGCTAAGGGATTGGGTGCTCGGTTTGGGGCATAGCAGATGTAAAGGAGGCGTAAGCCTTTACTTATTCGTTTAGACAGAAGTGTGTTTGCGCGTTCGGGTGTGGGTGACGGAGCTGTCGCTGCCTCAGGCGTCTATATGTTCCGGGGATAACGTGACCGCGGCTGTTCTGTTTGCTGAATTTTGACAGCCGCCCACTAGAGAGAGTTGCATAGCCACAGATTTTCATTTGTTTTAATGACTGCCAGTATATGTAGAAAAAGTGATATTATATTTACAGTTAATTCTTTTTTGAGAAGCATGTGAAAAGTAACCTGAGGTACGCCTAAACACAAAAAATCAAGAAAGTATCAATCCAATTTGATGAATGGATGGCTAAATTGCGGATAAGTCCAGGGTATCTATCAACAGATCAAAACAACAATGAAAAGAAGAAAACAGGGCTTAATATAAATGTACATGGAACGACACTGAAATCAAACCCCTTACCCGCCAGAGTCGAGCTAGGAAGAAAAGGAGGAAACAGCCTGTCCACAGGGTAGAACAAATATCAATTCCAACACCAACCAAGGACAAAAGAAAAGAAAGGTGGCTTACATATCTATCGAAACCCGAATTCTCTGCCGCGTTCCCCCTAAAAAAAGAAAAATAAAATATAGCAGTAATAGTAAAAATAATAAAAAAAAGTAAAAGAGAGCAGCCTGGAAAACGGAGACAAGCTTAAGGAGAGAAAAGGAGGGCTCTTAATTCCCGCCAAAAACATCATAATAATAATCTTCATCCAATCCGTCCCGACTCGGAACCTCAGGTGAATCGCCCACAAACGACGCATCGTCAAACCTAACGTTCAACAGCCGAATCTTCAGTCCGGAATTACTCACCAGGTTAATCAGCTTATTCGTCTCTGCTGTGATGGGCTGCTGGTTAAGCAGCATTAGTAGCCCATCTAACCACTCGGACGCGATGCTGTGGGATTGTGGGTGTAGAACCAGCAGGACAGCCTCATTTTGTGTATTCTTGCTGTTGCTGCGTTGATGCTGGTGCTTGTTGGGGCTGTCGTTGGAGGCGGAGCCGGGGGGTCGGCTGACGTAGCCGTGGACGGTGATTTTGGTGGAGGATGATGGGTGAGGGAGGGTTTTTATGGTAGAGCCGGAGGAGGCGTCTGATGAGGCGGAGACGTTGGAAACGACGGAAGAAACAATGTTGAGGTCAACTAGAAGTGGCTGTTAGTAAGTTATCGCAAATTGAAGGGTTAAGGCTCTGCCTACTTTTATCAGTAAGGGTCTCCAAATCAGGCGCGTGCTTTCCCATGGATTCAAAATCGGCATAATGTAGATATCGTCGGTTATGCGACAGCTGCACGTAGCGATATATCGTCGTCGACCCCCCCGTACGTTTCGTCTCTTGCTTTCCATTAATATTTACTCCATTATCTACCTTGTTATGAGCATACTCCGTCGGGAACCAAGCACCCTGTAATAAACATCTGATGCGCTGCTCCTTCACAAACTGTAGCGCTTCATGATGGAGCTCGTCGCGCACTTGAAGCAGATGTTGGCCCCATGCATCTTCATAAGTAAGCTCCAGCAACTCCATTTGCAACTCTCGGAGGCGTTGGTATTCAAACTCTGCTATCTCCTCTTCGACATCATGCACGTCCTTTGTACGCGTGGCACCGCCAACGACAGACTCGATAAGAATACGAACAAGTTCCACTATTTTGGAAAAATCCTCGAGCTCAGCACCGGTAGCTTTCCATAGACGGAAAAAAGCATGCATCCCTGCAACATGCAGCCTGGGCCAGTGGAGAAGTAGCGGCTTGAATAACTTATCATAGTTAGATCTTGATTCGAGTATGAGATAGCTCTTAACATCATCTAGGTCTGACTTTTCAACTTCGAAATGCTCATAGAGGACCGCAGTGACAGCCAGGGACGCTCTTGCAATCGGGCACCGCTGCGGCGGTGGTTTCGCAGACTGCTCCAACAGCATTTTCTGGAACTCATCCTGATGCTTCCTCACGTAGTCCGTCAAATCCATCATGCCCAAGAATCCCATCTCTTCAAACTCCCACTGGGGGCTTTCCGTCTCGAACCCAAGTCGCCTCCACTTCTCCGGATTATGCTTTCGAGACCGTTGTGTGTCATTCCCTCTTTCCGATGTTTCCTTGTCCTTGTCCTTGTCCTTGTCCTTGTCCATATCTTTGTCCCTGTCCTTATCCCTCTCCCTCTCCTTCTCAGTTTTGCTAGCCAAATGGATTGCCTTCAGAGCCCTCCGGTGCTCTGGCTTCTCTAATTCAACAGTGACATCCTTCCATTTTCGCAGGAGGACCTTGGTCG
Organism: Emergomyces pasteurianus Ep9510; assembly: GCA_001883825.1. NCBI lineage: Eukaryota > Fungi > Ascomycota > Eurotiomycetes > Onygenales > Ajellomycetaceae > Emergomyces > Emergomyces pasteurianus. Next base: position 116,675 of record LGRN01000004.1, read on the forward strand.
ATGATTGGAACTCAAGGAGCGGGTGGGCTAGGTCTTGCAGAGCCGTGCCCTGCATAAGCATATATACCGCTCGAATAACGCCTAGATCCTGTAGACGTTTGATGAACTTGGGCCACTCCGCTTCGCTTTCATTGATGATTGAGTCTCTCATCAATGAGTTGATCAACTGTAGGGCATTGGCGCATAAGGCATGGTCCGCGGAAGACAGCCTGCTCACGAGCATTTCAAGGAACTGTGGGTAAACTGCAATTGCTGGCTTCAGAGCTTGGAACCCGTACACGCCCGGCTGTTGGGAGCGGCGAGAGCTTGAATAGGGGTGAGAAACGATGGACACCAGGATCGACATCGCGCCGCGAAGGATATTTACGAGTGGATGCGTGACGATAAGTTCCACAATCTATGTATCACCAAAGTACACCCCTCTCCATCTTAGTATTAAAAAAAAGGAAGAAAAAAGATTCAAAACAAAAAATGAGAGAGAAAGAGAGAGAAAGCAGGACAGCGGGCAATAGCAAACTAACCCTTGTAACTAAGTCCTGTTCCACACATTCCCACCCCTTATCAACCTCCAGCAGGCGCGAAAACGACGTGAGGCTATACGCAAGGGTGTTCCCCGTAGCCGTCAAAGCCAGGTACTTCAGCTTCGCCAATCCACCTTCGGAAATGAACACGTCCGCGAATGACGGGTCGCCGATGTTCGATTGGAGCTTGAATACGGCCATTTTACGCACGGCGTCCTCCTCGCTGCCCAGCCGCTCGACGAGTTCGGAGACGTTGACGCCCTCCATGGCCTGTTGCACGAAATGTGTGTAAGGGGTTGGTATAGATCCCGTTAGGCCAGTTGAATCTAGTGGTGGTGGTGGTGAATTGGGAATCGATCAAACGGTGGAGGGGTTTATGATGAGCTTAGAATCAACGTGAGGGAGCGAGCGGAGAGCAAGGGGGAGCAACAAAGATTCGAGTGATCAAGCAATTGTTTCTGAGGTCAATTCGGTTTCTCTTCTCGGTAGTACAGTTCGCAGTATCTTGTATATACTCCTCGTTGTCTGACAATATCCAATGTCGTGTAGGTAAAATATTCTGTCCGGATTGAATTGTAGAATATCTTGTCTCCGATGCTCATTTCAAGGCAGGGGGCTCGTGAACCAAACGAATGAACAATTGTAGGAACAAGCGGCGGCAATATGAACTTGTGGCATAACAAGACGTAGCAGAAACTCCCGCCAGCGCAAGCGGCTTGTTCGTTTCGCAATTGCAGGTGCAGGCAAACGGAGTACTCCGTAGTAAATATGTGGGGAGGTCGTTGTTGATTGCGCCCTAAGGAAATACTGGACCCCTGGAACCTTAGCCGTATTTGGTCACGTGCTATTCAAGGGAGAAAAAAGGGGTTAAAAAGGCAGCCAGGAACCATGCTCCTTTTATTTTATTTATTCAATCTCAACAATTCATTATGGTCATTACAAGGAATCAAACTACAACGTGCTCCCAGATCTTCCTATGCCATCCGTTTCAGACAATAGGTCAGATTTACGGCGTAACTAGTACGCACAATTGCATCTCAAACCAACCCTATATATAACATTAAACATGAAGGCAGAACGCAAAAACGAGGAAGCAAAGAGAATTTAAAGGGGGAAACACCCAATCCCTCCAACATTCTATAAACTCACTTATTAATTCGATCCACAATAAGCGGAACTCATTTTTTATCCGTTCTGAGAAATATATTAGTACTTATGGGCTTGAGTGTGTGCGTGTATGGATATGTGTGAGCTTGCCTTCGACCTGTTCAAACAGAAATGCGTAAGAAAAATAACTTTTGCCCATCCCGGTTTATGGGCTCAGAAAAACAAAATGCAACTCATTATAAAAATGCAGGGATGTGTGCATAAATGTATATGCATATATGTATCCATGTAATGCCTGTATGTAGGGTGAGATAGAAAAATAAGTATACCTGTACAAAAAAAAAAAAAAGTACGTTGAGAATTGAGAAATCGGGAAGAGCAAAATGGGGAGTATGGGCGACTAAATGGTGTGAGATGGCGGGGAAATAAAATAGCAATCTATGTTAAGGAGCCAGGCTACAATGAAAAAGGTGCTTTCAATTGCCCAGGTTGCCAAAAGCTGTGTTCAGGGACAGAGGGGTAATTTTGAAGAAATCAATGAGCAGAAAGCATTGTGCGATCTGCGACCTTTAATATATGGTTTCCCTTTCTTTGTGTGCCTTTTTGTTTGCTTCTCTTTTCCTTGTAGTGATTTTGTAGTTTAACTCCGCCACCCGACATTCCAAATAACATGCGCGATATCCTTTGCAGTATTCACCGTATCAACAACCTTGCCAATAAATCCAAAGTTCATATTCTCCACGTCCTCCTCATCACTATGTCCACTAGTATCCCCAATATCGTACAGATCGTCGTAATCAAAGGATAGAAACTGCTCCGGCGAGGAGAGATATGTACCCCGGTTGCTATTATTACTATTAAGGGTGCTGTGGTAATGCTTATGAGCATTATCGTCATTATTTCGCTGTCGCTTGTTGTTGTTGTTGTTGTTATTGTTGTTGTTGTTGGAGTCCGTGAACCACGGTCCATCGTATGTCAGCGATATCTCTTCGGTAGGTACTTTCCGACTCGATAATTGCCAATTCCTATCCATGTCCGAGGTGGCATTATTGGCGCCGTCGTAATCGTCGTTATCATATTGGTCATTACCTTCGTCGTCGTCGTCCAGAAGGAAATTGTCATGAGCTTTGGGCAGCTGTAGTTTCTCCTTCGGAGGTCGCAGGGTTTCCGTTGAAGCAGAACGGGACAGGCGCGGGACAGGTAGCGGCCACCATGAATATGGTGATGATTTTACGGCTGGACTTTCGACGATATCAACCTCGTGCTCTGGAGGGTCCCGGCGATATTTCAGCGTGGTTGGTGGTAGAGGTGCGATAGTTTTGCTGTCACAGCTAACGCCGCTTCGTGGGGTACTTTGGTTGCTTGACGGTGGCCGTGGGGATACCTGCCGCATCATAAGCACACTGTCTTCAGAGATGTCGTCATCGTCTATGAGACAGGTGCTCTCGTTCATATCATCGTAGTAATCACCCTTCCCTTCAACTGCAATGCATTGTGAGACTTCATCGTTGAAACTAATATGACGTCTGTCACCGGGTGACTCAGTTCCAGGGGAAATGGTCGTTGCTCGACTACTTGATGAGTTTTCATAATAGGGGTTTGGAACAACATAGTCCGACGCTGACCTTCCTAGTCCCGGTCGATTTCTGAAGCTGTCCGCTTCGCGGGCCTGTAAAATAGCACCAGCATGACTGAGGAGTGTCCGTGTAGAAATGAAGCGTTGGAGGATGGTTTGAGAAGCTGTTCTCTTTTTAAGGATCGGTTTTTTGTTGAGAAAGGAGCTGCATGTGGAAAGACGGGTGGGAGGTGGGGATGAGGCGGAAGGGGAATGTTTGGAAGCCGTCTGTAATGGGCCATATAGCCAAGTTACGTCGCAATCCTTGAGCCTGTCGTCCCGAATTAGTTTAAAAATCCACGTAACATGTCGCTTAGAACATCACATAAAAAAAAAAAGAAAAAAAATAGCTTGAACCAGACAGACGCACCAATTCAGTGACTCCGGAGTAACTGTTCCAAGTCGATCCTTTGCCTTTGCCCACGTCCTCCATACGGCATTCTCTAACCTCGTTCCATTGTTATATTCACCCCGCCTGGAAACTACATATCTCCACGAGCTCCAGATATCTTCTTCTTTCCAATCATGCGACAAATAGTCAACATGCCGAGTAGGCTCATCCTCAATAGAAGTGTCATCGCCCGCTATCCGAGGTATCGTGGAATCACCTCTAGATTGATCTCTTAAGAGAGGGGTGGGCGAGATTGATGGTGAGTTGAATGAACAAGAAGACTTTTCTTCCCCTTCACTGCAGGATGCTGTATCGTACGAAGGGAATAATATATCGTCCTCTTCTGGCTCTTCCGGTGTCGGCGGCATTGTGATTGGGGGAGGGCTGGTATGTAGGAAAATCGAGGAGAAGATAGGGGAAGAGTGCCCGGAGGAGGTTTTGGAGGAGGAGATCGAACTATTGTTTACGGAGTAGCATTCGGCTTGGGGAGATTTCAGGTAGGAGCTTTGAGATGCTATGAGGGATGGTTTGTTGCGTTTTCGTCGATGAGGGTCCGAGGGAGACAGAGAATCCCTCTCTGGTAGAACGGGGAGCACAGTGGCCATGGCTTTGGCAACATGAAACTCTGCAAATGGCGTCTTACGGGCTAGGTAGCTTGCGTTATAGGAGCTCTCTGCTGTGTCAGGGCTAGAGCATGGAATGGTCACCGGTGGGTTGAGATGGGTATTTGGCAAGTTTCCAGTATAAGCGGGGTAGGATGGTAGATCTCAAATATGTAGATCGGTGTTTTCCGCGATGATATGAGGGCCTTATTTTGAGATAGCAACTGGGAGAGATATTGCGCACCAAACCAGAAAAAAAGAAAAAAGGAAAAAAAAAAAAGGGAGGTATGATGCTCAGTTTACTGGGGAAAACTGACAGCAAAGAAGATGAGATCAACGGGCCCGCACCACAAAACAAAAAAGGAGCCGCTGTCAATTAGAAGAGTACTATGAGAAGAGTGATGGGAGAGTGATGGGATGTGATGTAATTGATGTGTTTTTCTCTGGATCGGAACGAGGGCGTTTTGGATTTTGAAGGTTGACCGGAACCAAGAAATTAGGTTGAGCCCTACCTATTATACTCCGTAGGGATGGGAGAGATAACGGATCTGGGAGCTTATTATAGATGGGAGGGAGAGAGCCCATCACCACAGGAAAAGAGAAGATGGGGATGACAAGAGAATATAATAATAATTATTTGGAGAGAGATGGGAACTTGTAAGCTAAAATATTGAAAAACTCCGAGAAATCCAGGACAGGCCTGGCCCTTTTGTGTAGTGTAATTTTATTGCGGAGAACGGAGTCTTTGCTCTTATTTCTTCTTTATCTCCAACGCCACCGTGAGGGGCCTCTAAGCCTCTGATGGTTTCTCGCCTACAGCACTACTAATTATCTTTTATCTACTTACATATCAGGATTCGCCTTCAACTATCTTTCTAGCATATAATCGCTTATCCCCTTATGTCAAAGAGACAATTCAATAGAAACCTCACTTATCATCATGCTTTCTTGTCACAATACAGCCCATTTATCGTATTTGCCTGTTTTGTTGTCTCATCTCCCCGCCGTGCGACTCACCTGTCATGGCCCCAGCAGATCCCGGATCAAGTGTGTCTTATAATTTGATATAGCGCTCCCTATGCCCTGCTCTCATCGTCATTATTCGCGATGCTGTCACTCAATACTACTAGTTACATAGGAAAATTTGCTAAAAAAAAAAAAAAAAAAAAAAAAAAGGATGACAGGGATTCGATATGAGCTCCATGCCGTGCGATGCATACTACTACCAGCCCGTAAAGTAGATATCGCATCCGACATGCCGTGCTGCGTGCATTAGTACCGCAATTTACTCTCCTCCCCTTGATAGAAATAAAAACATCATTAACAACGACAAGGCCACATATATACTAAGATTACGACAGCTTCCATTGATATGGCGTCTATTTGCTGGCAGGAGCTCTGACCCCCCTCCACCTTGGTCTCACCACTGGGCAATCATTCTGCGGAGGAACGTATCTTGATATCATCACTGTGCTTTAATGCATGTACTCTGCACACGCTACGAAAGGGCTTGGCCTGCAGGCGGCAAACCCATGTCTCAATCCACTGCAGAACCAAGATTCCAGATTTTCCAGCCTCTAAAGCTCCCCGAATATTCTCCAGCGGGGCGGTGTGACAAGCCAGCAAGACGAAGTAACCACTCCGTACCGCCTAAATGTATGTACATTCATACAGAGTGTCATTCGAAGGAAATCGACAGCAGAATCTTCACCTTTTGTAAGGCAAACGAATGCGACCTCTGCCTCTCCATACCTCTTCATGTCTTCTACATATCGTCTCCGTGTTCTCTCCTCATCAGAGTGGAACCCAGTTCCAATGTCCGCTTCCTTAAAAAAAAGAGAGAACGAATCAACTGCCCCACGGGTTGACCAAACCGAAAAAGAAAAAGCTACTACAAACATCATATTCATCCTACGGGATATATGTACATAGTAAACCCAGCATTCGATGTTCCAGGCCAGAGCATGGTGCGGTTAAACCCACCAGGAACATATATCCTCGCAACAATAGTAACCAACTACCCATTGATCCTTTATTTTCTAACTTAACAACATCCATCCATAGCTTGCTAGCCCGAAAGCATCCGGCTGACCTTCTCATTCCCCCTCCTTCTCCCCCGCTCATCAGTAATGGGGCAGTATGGATAACAATACTGCAAAAAGTGCCAAAGACAAAAAAAAAGAGAGAATATGTATGCACACGCAAAAAGTATGCATGAAAGAACCGGTTTTTTGTTTCTTCAGACACTCAGAGTGGAGCGAGACAAGGGCCTGCCCTACAAAGGACGGGGCCAGGACTTGCCCCTCTTCTCGCCCCTGGTCCTGCCCCACTTCGACTTCTCAACCACGAAACCTCAACCTTGATATATAATTTGACAAGAAAGAGAGCGATTAAAAAACCATATGAAGTCTAGAACGGGTAACTCAAAAGGAGCGGAGGGAGATCCATACTTTTTTGGGCAGTGCTGGGAGGAGGAAACCTTTCCTTATAAATGTTCCGTAGTTAGTTAACCAAGTTACTTACCTCCAGGGCTGAGTGGGTTGTAAAGTTACAAAATCCAACCAGAAAAAGACGAAATTTTCGCACGCCATAATTGCCCGGGGCTATTGGACAGTCCGTACTCCGTACTCCGTACTCTACCTTTGGGCCAGTAAGAACTTCTATAACTAGTAATAGTACCTCGTTTACCTTGGGTGCTTCAACCAGCATGGCCTGCCTTACCATAAAATCAAAAGTACTCTGTTAGTCAAAGCAAAATACGCCCGCGTGGCTTAGTGGTAAAGCGTATCACTAGTAATGATAAGATCCTCAGTTCGATTCTGAGTGTGGGCAAATTCAAGTATTTTCAATTGTTTTTTTCAAATTTTTTTTTTTTTTTTTTTTTTTTCCTTCTCGTTCCTGTTTATATTTTATCCACCTATTCACTTAATCCCATTAACGAATATTCGTATTTTCATTGAGATGGTTGTTACATTGCTTTGGAGTGTGGCGGAGGAGTACTCCGTAGATAGACAGATAAAACGAGCCCCGTACTACCTGTACAGCAAGTTAGAGCAAAAAGCGCTCGATGCTTCGATTCGCAACTGCGAGGGTCTAGAATAAACCGCATCAAACTCTTTCGCCGTTTGATCAGCAAGTTGCGATGCACAAACAACACGTTTTTTTGAAAATATTCCAACCCCTGACAAACCCCGGAGTTCGAAAAGCAGCCACTCCATCCCCGCAAGAAAACCGGAGTACAAGGTTCCAGGCCTCACAAAAGCTGGGAGGAGTTTCGAACCCACTTTTCACTTCTCCATAGTACTGTATGGAGTACTCCGTAGTTAGTACTAGTTGAAATAGGGCGGAGAGCGCTAAGAAGTCACTAAGTAAAAACATTGGGTTTTTTCTTTGAATACCTCTGGAGTAATAAGTGGCTGACAACGCTGGCTGGTTCTCGCCTTTTTATTTTGGGGTCCAGGGGGTCTTGAATGAATCGTTCTTCGCGCCTCCTGCCGAACGACCCATATTATCTTTGCGGTTATTATATTTCTGTGTTGTCGTGACAGACTGGAACTTTGTCGATTGTCGATAGTATGCATTCTTGGAGGATGAATGAGGCCTTCAATAGGTTTTTTCACTCATCTTGTATCTTTGAATCCACATTAATTTTAAGTTCAACATACGGAGTACTGAGTACGGAGTACTATTTAGTTTCCGCTCCCACGTTCAATAGTAGTATCTCCAGCTCAACTCTACATCCATCTCTTTGTCTCAAAATTTCCATGAAAACCTCGTCGCCTGAGCCAGTCCTTCTTTTCTGCCCTTTCTTGGACTGGCACCAACTAGTAAAACTTGACTACTATTTGTAGTCAAAATCATCCCCATGGGCGGCTTAAACTTTTAGTCCGGGGTACGGAGTGCGGAGTACATTTTCCACCAGGGTGAAGATGACTACTAACAAACTCCCTACCCAAAATCCTGCCTGCATCGCTGTGCCGTTTCCTTTACGGCGGTGGGGAAGAGAGACAGACCTTGGAAATGTGTCGGTGTCATCCATTTTTTATTTTTATTTTTTTTATTTTATTTTATTTTTCCCACGGGTTTTCGATTACCCCGGATTTTCATCGTTTGGCGTTCCAACTCCACACTCCCCGTCCCGCCTTCAGGAACAAAGAAGGGGGAAGAAAAAGAAAAGAAAAGAAAAGAAAAGAAAGAGGAGAAAAGAGGGATAAAGAAAGGAAACAAGATATTCATACCCACCCAGTCGCTAATCGCGTCAATTGCGGGCTTTGGTTTTCATTGACATGCGGACATCCCCAGACGAGAATGAATGAGATACTAGTAAGGTAGTAACTTGGTAACTACTGAGAATACGCGCATGAGGATTAAAAATATATGAGTAGTATGAGTACATATCCTTTTCACCGCGGGGAGGGGGGCATTTTGGGAGTAGTAGTAGTAGTAGTAGTAGTATTTCAGTCTGAAACTATATTTTGACCCTTTTGTCTGTATTTTAACAGAAGTACGTATAGTACCTATGCTATTATCTAAAATGGATGAGAATCATTGAATTTAGGGTCCTTGGGCGCCCAGAGTTATTATTCTGGGATATTAAGGCATGTCGTCGAACGAAACTGAGTTTCACATATGCAAGCAAGGACCTGGTAAAAGAGCAGCTTGGAAAACATTTGCAAAAAGTTGGCCCCCGGAGGCTTTTTGTTTTCTTTCCGTAACTAAGAAGCCATAAGTTGACAGATAACATACATTATTTAATGAACGGGTGTACAAAAAGGCTTGTTTCCCAAACATGTCTCTGATACATACCATTTTTTTTTAAAAAAAAAATTAACAAGGTTGATAAAACCTGCTGTACAGCCTGCTGGCAGATTGACAGCATGAGTATATTTGCAAGTTCCAAAATTAATTATACATTTTGAAAATGAATATTAATAGGCCCGTAATGGGATATCGGACCCATGGCATAAACCAACTCCTATGGTAGGCACTTTTTTTCTATATACACAGAACTTGAACCTGGTAAAATCAGGTGGCGATTGAACCTGAAACGGGAGCAGCACGGATTGGGTGGGTATCGGAGAAAAAAAGGAGCCAGGCCAGACATCCAGATTGATGTACAGTAAAACGGGGTTTGATACATCTAGGCTTCTTTCCTGACTTGTGGGTATCTTTCTTGGGGAAAAAAAGAAAAGAGAAAAAGAAAAAGAAATAGAAATAGAAATAGAAAAAAGTCCCAGAGCTCTATCTTTGCCTTGCTTCACTAGCCTTAGGGTAACAACGAAGCCACGACCAATGGCGGCAAAGAAAAATGCCAAAACGACCAGGCCGGACGTTGACCCAAGAACGGATGAATAGGGATCCTGTTGGTTGTTCAACTCAGAATACGAGAGGAGATACAAATGATCGCCAGCCAATAGATATGATGTGTTTTTTCAAAAAAAAAAAAAAAAAAAAACGTAGGGAAGCGAAGGGTGTTCGCGCGTTTCTCTGTTTAAAGGCCGAAAGAGTGAAAATATCCAATAATTAATAGCCAGCGCAGCGGTGTTTTCAAAAGTAATGACGTCGAAATTATACCCGAATATTCCAGCAAGTCGATGCATCTCTGGATACGAGAGAACGAGTCGGGATTTGCATAAACCTGCCGATATCTTTGACCTAGGGTCTATGTCCTCTGAACACCAAGAGGTTCGCGAGGCTTCTGAGATGCTTTGGCTCCTGGTCTCCGGTCGTAGAAGAGAAATGTTGGACGTTACTCGGTTAAATAGCGATCCGAAAAAAAACTGGGATCTCTCTAGCCCCTGATGGGCAGTGGATCCATTGATCCACCCGTAGGTGGCTAGTACGGAGTATGTATGTGGCTAAAGCTCTTGTTGGAGCTCTGCCGCCCTTCACCATGGTACAGCCCGAGGAGTACAGTAATATGAATAGCCATAAACACCTATCTATCAATTTCCGATAGTCCCGGCCCACTGGATAGGCCCAGGAGCCCATTTGACTGGGGACCGCGGTGGACTGCAACCTTCAAATAGAACTTTGACACTAGAAGTGCCCTCCGCGCCGAACTTCCTTAGCTACACATAGCAGTGAAGAACAGAGCAGAAGTTAGCAAAAAACCCCTTCCTTTCCACGAACAAAGTCGGAGAAAAAAGTGAGAAAAATTGCGAGGCCTGGACTGAACTGAACTCACTTTCGCAAACATCTTCAAAACAATTACCCTTCCTCCTTCTTCACCAATGATATTCATCCTTCCGAGTCCTTCTGCAACTACAATCCTCAACTCTTCCAGACAATTATTCACACGCCAAACATCCAACAGCGTATCAACCGTTCGCGCCCACCTACTCGCCAAATTGGCAATGTCAATCTTCAACACCACCCGCCTAGCCCGTTGCAGTGCTCCTTCGGAGATGAACATCGTGATATCCACCGGCCGCCCAAGCGCTATCGAATAGGGTGGCGGTTCGTCTATGACTAATTCCTGCGTATGCAGCACAGGGAGTGCTTCGTGAGTTATCTGCCGGTTGAGGAGGAATATTGTCGGCGTCATATAGTCAGGCTCTGGAATGTAGGGAGGGGGCAATGCGCAAGAGTGATTGTAGATGCTCCCTTGCCTGAACCAGGCTGCTTCATCCTGTTCGCATTCGTGACGGAGGCGTGTAAACGGCACCCGGAGGTTTGGCCAGCTTAGGGCCAGGGTGTAGATTTCGTGGCGGATTTCGGGAGGGAGGTCCAGAAAGGATACCGGACGGCGGCGCTTTGTGGCCTTCTGGCTGATGTTGGTGGTAGCGCCCATCTTTTTCCTACTCGTTTCTCTGTTCTTTGAGGGACTTTTTTTGCGGCTGAGAAACGGTGGTGAATATATGAAGAGCGGGACGAGGAGACCCAGGCTCGGAACTGGAGCTTTCAGCACTGAGTTTTAGTTTCGGAAGGGCTTGGACCACAGCATTTAGGACTGAGCGTTTCCCAAGAATCTCTCTCATTACGGAAATGAGAAAATGTATCCATCATGACAGACGGTATGAGCCCACAATATATCCTCTTTAAAGTGATGGTCGTGGCTTAGCATTCAGCTGTTTGGGGTTCCTTGTTGCCATCCACGGATATCTTCACCAGCGGGAAGGGGCTGCCGGCAAGGCAATTAGGGTTACGCGCTAAGGAGAGGCTGCTTAAGTGGTTAAGCGCTAAACGCGCCCTAATCTGGCTTTTTCGGGGGGCAAATTAGGGGGAGTCACGCTGTAGCCGAAAGACATTTTCCAGAGCGGTGGGAATGAAGGCAGCATCATGACGACCTTGGGGTGCGGCATGTTGATTGCCCTGGGACGGAATACTGGCAAGATGGGTCTAAAATGTGGAGGGGATTTGAATGTGTGAGAAAAATGTGACCTGGTTGTAATGCTTTGGTCTTGCTGGTGCATTAATATCCCTTATGCTCTTTCTGATAATGATCCTTTATTCATTATTTTGTTGGTATTTCTGATATTGTTGTCTCCTTTTTATGATTTTACTGATAATTGCATTCAATGTAATGATGGCAATTTGATCTTGCCTTTCTAACAGTAGTACTTATCTTGTACACTTGAATTGATTTTCTCAGTTATAACGTTTGATTAGATAACATTGATTCGGTCGTATTTCAGAGTGAAAAGAATTTTGTGAGAAAACCGCTGAGCCAAAAGGATCAATCCTTAAAGGACCCCAGGGCGTCGACGATTAACACAAGTCTGACAAATTTATAGTTCGTGCGAAGTCAAATCTTCAACATGTCACAGAGATTGCATGGAAGATTGTGTCTAAACAGCACAATGCGAAACTTGCTACCTCACGGAGTCCACGCAATTGATCCTATCCAGCAGAGAACAGGCGCGTTTGGGGATAACATCAAATGTTGGAGAAGCTCTAGCACAGTACCTTTCAAGAAATACGACCACTAGGGTCTTCCCAGAAGCAAAACAAAGTGGAAAAGAAACAAAACACATAAAATAGTAAGTAAAAATAAAATAAAGTCAATTCCGTATAACTATAGGGATAGCCCATAAAAGGAGCTATTGTTACAATGTTCGGAAACACTATGATCCGGTAATTTACCAATACATGTGGTGATCTCACCCAACAACAGAGCCCCGATGTTGCTCTTCTATTTGAAAGGGGAACAACATCTAAATACTCATCTTTACCACGGCCTCTCTTCCCTGCAGTTTCTCCAAGCAAATATGACAGATACGGGAGATCGTGAAGCTGCGGCAGCACTCCCCGAGCCCCAAGCAAGACATATATTGTACTGCGGAGGTGAGTTTCCCAATCCCGCTATAAAAGACGTAAAAAACCTAGCCCCTCATCTTCCCCGCGGCTGCATACAATGCTCTGTGTACTTTCTATATCCATACAGCTAACCTATACCATGCTGAGCCAGTTTGCTCCCTTCCACCTGAGGTACGTGGCAGTTCTGCATTATGCACGAGCCCATATTTTATACAGAGGTGTTCGAGGTATCAAAGTGCTGAGATCTTGTTTGTTCTGGGATGGCGGCGCAGTATTGCGAATTTGGTGGGACAGCAAAGAAATGCGAAGAATGGTTAAAAAGCACTCATCCTGCTTTGCATGAACGGTTATATTCTGACGGTATGTGGCCTCTTGCAAATCCATCCAATCCCAACCTCCAATTCAAATCCTAATCCCGTCCAAACGACTCCCCCACTCGCGAGCCCCCATTATACTCTGAACTACCCAAGAATATGAACACAAAAAGCCACCCAAGCAAGAAGCTATAAATCTAACCATACCAATTCAAAACCCCCTTTCCCCGTATAAGAAACAATAAGCGCAAACTTAAACACGCTTTCTCTTTCCGCGCGCGAACGCGCTGCCAAAGACGCTGCCAAAAAGGAAGCAAAAGCCGCCCTCGCCGAAACCCGCAACCAAGAACGCAAAGCCGCTGCCAAGATCCAGATCCGCCGCGTTGAGCGCAACAAACGCAAATACGTCACCGTCGTCTCCGGGCTCGAGGCGCATGGGCTGGAGAACAAGAAGATCGCGAAGGAGTTGGGGAAGAAGTTTGCGACGGGGAGTTCGGTGACGAAGGCTGTTTCTGGCGTGGCGGCGACGGCGCAGGGGGGTTCTGGGGAGGAGATCACGGTTCAAGGGGATGTTAGTGAAGAGATTTTGGAGTGGTTGGTGGAGAATTATGGGGCGAAGGTACCAGAGGATAATGTTGAGCTTGTGGAGGATAAGAAGAAGAAGGCTGGAGCGGGAGGGTGAGTAAGGTAGGGTCCCGCTTTTTGGCTTTGTGTTTTTTTTTTTTTTTTTTTTCCTTCTGCTTCTTCTCCTTCTTTCTCCTCCTCTTTCTCGCTGCTTTCTTCTTTGCGTTCTTCAGCTCTAGATGGGGAAGGGGGAATTCTTGGTTCGACTGGATAATCTATTTAGTTAATGACTTTTCATGATGGGATTTAGAGATGTTGGTTTTGGGCAGGGTTTTCATGTTCACGGGAATAACTGGTATCTGAAAGAATGCATGATGACGAATTTTTCTCCTTTTATGATTGTTGACACATCCAGCCCATGTCGAAACGGAAAATAAACTCCATTCTTGCGCCCCCCCTGGGTATAGTACTTTGAAGCAACCTAGCAGAAAAAACACACAACTGTCTAATCTTCGCCCCATCGCCCTGTTCACCACAGTATGTAATCCCGCACAAAATCATTGCCAACGCCGCAGATATCCGTGCCATTATGGCCCCAATTCTTGTGAATAGTACGGAGTATATGCATATACATGGTATCACTCACTCCCGAAACGGGAGTCTCGAACAAGTATCATCCACCCAGACATTCCCCCCGTCCTCAGTTCCCCGCTCACTTAGCCCGCACGTAGAATTCGCCGTTGACACATTCGTGCCACTCACACCCACACGCACACCTCCAATCCCCATCCCAATCCCCGTCCCCATCTGTTTCCCCCCCCCCTTTCCCATCCCCACCGAACCCTCAAGCGGTCTCAGCTGCTGAACCCCCCACGCAGCAACCAGCACAACCACGGCCGTTCCCACTACCGCCCAAAAAATCCTTAGTCGGGTAGTGACACGCCTCTGCCATTCCCCCTCCCGTCGATCCCATGCCTCAATCTTCTGACGCACAATCTCCATCCGCTTGTTTAGCGCCGCAGCCTTCTCAGCTCCAGCTTGCATGCGCGCCTCGAAGGATTCGATGCGTCGTATTTGTGCTGCAAAAGCGCTGTGGAACTCGTCGACTTGGGTCGTAGTGTCGCGGGCCAAGTTGTCAGTTTCGTGGGTGAAGTCTGAGTGGAGGGTTGCGGCACTTGTGGAAAGGGCGTGGAAGGTGTAGATTGTTGTGTGGAGGTTTGCAATTTTTTCGAGGAGGGAGTAGTACGTTGTGTCGAGGCGGCGGGTTATGGTTGTGGAGAGGGTGGAAAGCGTGTTGAGCGAGGTGCGGTTGGATCTGTTTACATTTTTTATGTGTTACTGGTGGGTGACTTGAGAGGGAGGGGGGGGGGGACTTAATGTAGTTGTTAACAGAAATAAGACATACTCTTCCTCTTTCATTCTCCGTATCCTCTCCCTTTTCACCTCCGCCATGGTGACATTCTCCCTTCTTTTTCCGAACGGCAGGTTTTCCTCTGGAGTACCGCTACCACTATCATTCGCATTCAGCCCGTTCGTTTCAAAACTTTGGACTGCAGAAGAATCGGCTGTTCCGACACCAAGTTCCTCCACACCACTAGCACTACCACCACCAAAAGTACCAGCAGTACCACGCGCCTTATCCCTTATTCCGTGCTTCCCAGGTCGTAAACTCATGCTGGCATGATCCCTCACAGCCTTTGGAAAGCGCACATCCCGCGACGCATGCCGTTTATGGTGATACTTGCGTTTCTCCTTATCCTTCTCAGATAGACCCGGCTTGCTGGGGTCAGGGTCTCTGTCTAACAAACCACGGTCAAGTTGCTGCTGTTGCTGCTGTTGGCTCTCCTTATGGTGGTGAAGATGGAGCTCGAGGTGGTGGTGGGAGTGAGTGTGCAGGTGGCCCTGGTCACGATGGCGTAGCGAATGACGATGACGATGGCGTTTTTTGCGGGGAAGCCAGGAGTCGTCGGGCAATGCAAGGGCGTTATAGTTGTTTAGCTGTGTGAATATTCTCGGTGGATGTGATTGTGAATGTAGTCGTCGACGGTTATGGCTTGACGAGGGGGGTTCAGCACGACGTGTGACATTGGGAGCTTGGGTGCTGGCGGATGCTGAACCATGGGTTGGCAGTGGTGGCACAGCAGAGGAAGCAGAAGGGGACTGCGCTGCTGCAGATGTACGGGATGTTATTGCCACTGTTTCGGTGCCGGCTGCTGCACTCTGCGGTCCTTTGTTAACAGAAGCCATGGCCGTTTGTATGTAGGTGGGTTGGAGGTTGTTGGGAGTTGTTCCGGTCGTATCATTCCTAACAGGAGTTCTTTATGGAAGACCATATCGCGCCGTAACAGGCTCCAAACCACCACCAGGGTCCTTGGCAAACTCCGTATGTATGTAAGTTTGTACCCTTGTTCGTGCCAAGGTTTAGAAGGTGGGAGATTGAAGAACAGCCCCGTACTCCGCCCAGGCTTTATTTTATTACCGGTTTTATTCTTGGGATTTCTATTTCGTTTTCTATTTTTATGTTATTTTTATTTTTCTTTTTCTTTTAATACTGTTTTATATGACCATCACAGCGCTGGGATATCATTTTCTTCATGCCTCATGAGTAATATGCCCATGAGAATGTAATATAATCAACTCCAAAACCGATTCAAAAAAAAATAAAAATAAAAATAAAAATCAATGAGACAAAAACGCCGTCGCCAGTGCGCAGGCATAAAATAGAAAGGAAAAGTAGCAAAGAGATTAACCCACAGCGGCTATAATACCATATTCTCATGAATTGAGCAACTTATTCCTCTTCTCCCTGCGCTTCAGCCGCTCAACTCGCTTCCTATGCATCTTCTCTGCCATTTTCTCATACCGCAACTTCTCCTCCTTCGCTGCTCGGCGATCTCTGATGGCTTGTATCCGTCTCTGCGTGAAAACGAAAATAAGAAAGATTAGAGCCAAGAAGCAATAGCGAGACAGGGTTTGATCAAATAACATACCTGCCGCTCGGCCTCTTTCTCATCCTTCATCTCCTTTTCCTTCTCCTTCATTGCTTCTCGGGCCTTCCGTTCCTCAAGGCGTTTGGCATACGTTGTTTGGCCGGCGGTGGGGCGGAAGGCAGCTTTGTTATCGTGCCAGTTTTTACCTGTAGGGGAGGGTCGAGCAGGTAAGTATATATTACTACAGGGAAATGAGCGGAGATATGGAGAGGCAGGGGGTAAATCATACCATTTTTCCGCATGCCTCGGGGGGGTTGTGATACGGGCTGAGGGCCGTTCACCCCAGCCTCGACTACAGCAGACATGACAACTGAGAGTGCTGCAGAATGTATGAAACAGCGAAGTTTTGCAGTAGCAAATCCAGACAATGGGCTCCAGAATTGTGCTTGCACAAAGCCACGCGGTGTCTGTTGCTTGTTCAGACTTTCCTTTCCTTCGCCTCGTCCTTTTTCGCGGCGTGAGAGAAATTGGAAAGAAAATCCCTCGCCCGCTTGTTTCCCAATCGGGACTGGAATAGCTGACTAAGGCTGTAAAATGTGGGGCGGGTGGATCTGTGCTAAGCCGAATATAGGATAGCGTTATCTTAGCCCCATCAGATAACCGGATCTCGGCCATTTATTTTACCCGAAGTAAGCCCACTAAACTAAATCCGGTAATTTTGACTTTTTTTTGCCCGTTTATTTGCTTTTATTTGCTTTTTTTGTTCCTCTCATTCTTCAGCAAAACCACCAAAGACGGTGACTCTGATCCCCGCCAGATCCAAAATTGCGCCTATTAACACACCATGTTTCCACTCATATAGACACTCACATACGCTTCTGCGGCGTGGCTTGCCTGTTCTTCCCGTCTCGGCCCACTTGTGTTCTCGCCTGGGTTCTGTGCAACCCCAGTTTCCTCCCTCTGTAAATTTGTTAATGCTCTTCGCTCGCGAATGATGTCGCTCGACTACCACTCCTTCATCTTACTACTATATCCCTCGCAACCCATCTCGTTAAAAATTACATTCACCTAACTTAAGCCTATATACCCCTCAGAATTCTACAATGCTCTTCCGATAACACCCCAACCCGCTCTTAATTTCTTCTTCTTCTTTTCCTTTTTCACCCGCCGTTCATTCTTCTGCTTCAGTCAACGCACGCCCGAAGCGATGGATGCTGTGAAACCGCAGATTCCCGGTGCCATCGAAAACCAAATGGCAGTGGAGTTGGCTGATTTCCCTTCGACGACTAATCATGGCGTGGAAGCCTTGAAAGATGTCGTCTATGGATCTGTATGTTATGACATTCTATGTTACTCCGTTATACGCACGTTAAGCACACATGGGTGCAATATTATGTTATTTATTCGCCTCCTTCAATGACACCATTTTCTGAACAAGAGCCTCATTTTCTAACCGACCGCTCACTAATTTGTAAAACATACAGACTGCTGGAATCGCCGGAAAATTCATCGAATACCCCTTCGACACCGTGAAAGTACGCCTTCAATCCCAACCCGCAGGCCTCCCATTACTCTACAAGGGCCCAATCGACTGCTTTCGCCAATCCTTCCAGGCTGCCGGCATCAATGGGCTGTATAGGGGTATCAGCGCCCCACTCGTCGGCGCAGCACTTGAAACAAGCAGCCTCTTCTTCAGCTATCGTGTAACACAGGATTTTCTCAAATCCACGCTGTATGCCTCCGATGACACCTCAGGAGCTGCAGTTGAACTACCGCAGTCTGCTTTACTCGTCTGCGGTGCGGCATCAGGAGCATTCACTTCTCTCCTCCTCACACCAGTAGAACTTATCAAGTGCAAGATGCAAGTTCCTGCCAGCGGTAGCAGCAAAACGCCCGCATATAAATCGCCCGGTCCCATCTCTCTCATCGCGGCTGTCTTCCGCCACGAGGGTCTGCTAGGCTTCTGGCGTGGGCAGATGGGCACGCTCATCCGCGAAACGGGCGGCTCAGCGGCGTGGTTCGGTAGCTATGAGGGCGTGTTGGCATTTTTTAAGAAATACAACGCTGCGACGGTTGCTGCTGCTTCTACCGCTTCAGCAAATGTAGACGCTTCTACGACTGCTGGTGCTGCAACTGCTGATAACGCACCTTTGGTCCACCAGCGCCTCCTGGCCGGGGCCGCGGCGGGGATCAGTTATAATTTCATCTTCTATCCCGCAGATACTATCAAGTCGCGCATGCAGACGGAAAATATCACACATGCTGCCATTGGTGATGCAGCCAGGCGCAGCCGCCCCACCTTCTGGGCAGTGGGCAAGGCCCTGTGGAAACAACAGGGTCTTGTGGGGCTGTATCGCGGCTGTGGGATTACATGCGCACGCTCGGCGCCCAGCTCGGCGTTTATATTTACGATTTATGAGGCTCTGAGGCGGTATTTTTGATTTTACACTATACTGCTCTCTCTGTCCGTTCGAGCTGCTGTGGATGCTACTGGCGCTGAATATACAGGTTAGGTGCTGCTAGCAGATGACGATGATTACGATGTTTGTTTGATTCTGGAATACGCATGAGCATAGTTTCCTTCTGTTGAGTATTGATTTTTATTTTTTTCTCTCTGTTGACCGTTTTGCTTCTCCTATCATACCATACTACCTACACCCTCCCTCATATGTCTTATCATCTTACAGTTCGTACAAACTATATATCCAGCATATCCATCACACCGGGACTCTTGCGTTTCATGTTCTGAATTTTTGGGGCCACCACTCTTTCACTCTTATCCTTTTTTTTTTTTCTCGGGGCATACATACAATATATATCTGATATATATATCTGATATAATTAGGGCGAATGGGTGTTATGTGTTGAATGTGTGTTTCTGGGCGGGAGCCGTTCTCGGGGCAGTGGACAGACACGTTTTATCTTCTAGTTTGTTTCCGGCATTGTTCTTCTCTTTCCTTTTCCGAATGGTTTCTTCTCTCGCCTCTTGATACCATTTTATTTAGATCCCCTTTTGGATAGTTTTTTTTTTTTTTTTTTTTTTTTTTTTTTTTTTTGGGGGGGGGGGGGGGGTATAGTTTCCGATTTTCAGTTTTCATTACATTTATCATTTTAGGGTGGGCGAACTTGCCCGAAGAGAGTGTTTGGCAGGCTCAAAAGCAAATAAAAGGGGGTTGGACAGGACAAAAGCGACAATAAATAAAACAATAGAAAGTATTATATTCGATCCGGTTTACGCTGAATACTTCTCTTTCTTTGACGCACACTTATAATTGGATTGTATTATTGATTTTAGAAGGGAAAGATAGTATCAACGATTGGGACATGTGATCCCTCAGACTCCTTTCTGAATCTCCGCCTCGTCCATTGTCCTCCCTCGTCCGTCTAACTTCCAACTTCTCGCTGCTGACGTGTTATATCTCGGCTCTTTTTACCTTACAATGATTATGTGGCATCGTGGAGGTACATGTGTCTGAATTGTTCTGCTCTTCCTACGCTATAGGAACTAGATATGCAGATTTACTATCATGCATAGTAGCCAACTGGACTTTTATACGTTTTGTCCTGGAAAATGGTTAGTAGTAGGTGTCATTTTTTCTTTCTTCCAGAATGTTTCTTGATTTAAGTAGAGACTGGAACTGACTAACTATGTCTCTTTCTTTCTTTCTCGTTTTTATTATTTTTAATCTCTTTCTCCCTATTTCCTTGCGTTTTTGCAGCTTCTTTGAAGGTATACGTGTGGCTAATATTTGATGTATTGGCCGCAAATCGTGCAAACCTTTTCGTCTGGTTAGTTTGGGATTAACCTGAGAGCAAGAGAGCAACTGGCAGCATGGTATACATGGCGTGAGACGGAAAAGTTCTGTGTTTTTCACCACCCAATGCTGCTTGATAGGGGGTAGTTCAGTTATTTGAATTTTGCAGAAGCCTGAGGTTTGGATGCTGACCACTCTTCAGTCATATTAACTCGTAGATACTCCAGCAACGAGGGACTTGGTCAATCGTCAGAGAGACTCGAGCCACTCAGCTACTCAGCTAATCCCTAGCAATGGACCTGGTCGTGCTGCGTTCATGGACACGGTACGGAGTACGATAATTAATACTATTAGCTAACTCGCTTCTTGTGATATCCGCCTGAAATTTCTGGTCGCATCGCCGGGAGCTACTTGTCTCTATATTAGTCTGGAGAATACGGTTCATTTGACTTTAGTTGAGCAAATTGATAATTCTTATATTTTATTTTTATTTTTATTGTCTTTTGTTCCTCCTCCATATTTTCCTCATCAATAGCACAAATTCCATTTCTCAAGCTCTGGTAAGAGGGTTCTAAGTACATACCACTAGTATTATGTTAGAACCCGCCGGGCCAAAAGGATCAATCCTAAGGGGACGCCATCGAATGATTTCAGGTAAAGAGGGCTTGCTCAATCAAGTTCAAAGACGTAGGTAGCATTGACAACACAGATGAGATCCTCCTCTCAACTTCGCTTGTAGCTATTAGTAATATTTCATTTCTAACAATATTTGGTTATGTTGGGCGTAGTTCATTCATCATACTAATCGAGTACCCAGCAAAGAGGCCTGTGATAGTATATATTTTTATTCCGTTTGGTTAGCTTTATTGCATCACTTTTTGATTGGCTCCGCTTAAAGCATTCTAAAGTGCTTGTCAGTCAATTCATTATTTAGTTCATAAATACGAAGTACTCCGTCACCCTTCTCAGATGTTGCATCAATTTACAACCTCAAATCAGCGACCTCCCTCTTCACAAATTTTCCATCACACAGAGAGGAATAAACGTCCGCTGAACATAATAAATTATACATCTAATAGTCCCGTACCAACAACACGTATCCCCTCACGACCAAACAAACATAGTACCTTCAGTGATGTCGGCACAGGTATCAGCCGAACAGCTTCACACGCTCTCCTCGAAGGCCATCGCTGCGAAAGAAGCAGCGCATTGTTAGTAGATCACCCTGCCTCTAAAATCCACACGTTAATATACCCACCTGCTTAGGTATATGCATTTCCTCCTAGCAAGTGCCCTGGCACTAACATTCGAGGTGTCAATACCATAGGCCCATACTCCAAATTCCGGGTGGGCGCCTGTCTGCTCACTGAAGAAGGGGAGTTCATTGTTGGTGCCAACGTCGAGAATGTTAGCTATCCTGTCGGTGTATGCGCGGAGAGATGTGCTTTTTCAACCGCAGTGGTAGGTTTGGAGATTTTCCCATTTGTTCTGTATTAATTCTTTTCGTTTCTTTATCCGTGTCTTCCATCGTCCATCTTTCACAACTACACAACTACACTGCCCTTCCCCCCCACAACCACCTTCTTCCCCAATAGGCGATTCGTACAGCTGATTGCAATTCCTACCATCCACGAATAGGTAGCTGGCCACAAGAACTTCAAGGCCATTGCCGTCTCCACGGACATTGTGCCCGGTGCATCCCCGTGCGGGATGTGTAGGCAGTTGTATGTGTACTGTGCACATCTCATTGCTTCCATTTTGCTAGAATGACACTGATATGCTAATCTAAATATTTTACCGGGGAGCAAAAGCATGAGAGAGTTCTGTGCCCCTTCTTTCCCGATTTATATGTACGGTGGGGATGGAAACTTTACCGTGAAGACAATGGGGGAGGTATATACTCTATATATTTTTTGCTCCCCAGACATTTTCATTCAAGAGACTAGACACCTTGTCTCATCTTTTGATTCTGGCAAGATACTAACTTGATAATCAATAGCTTCTTCCGGATTCTTTTGGGCCTAATGACCTTCCACGGTAAGTGGCAGGAGTGAATATTTTCATCCACGAGGCCAGCAAGGTAGTATGTAAATGTTGATACGGATTCATGAATCTCGATTGATGTCTGGATCGGGCGGAGGAATGGTTCTTTCGGGATTTCTGTTTCAACATTGTTTGAAGTAAATGTTCAGTTCTTGTTTGCAGTTCTAAATCCAAGGAATCAGAACTGGAATGGCAGTGATGCCGTTGATACCAGGTGGTTGGCCACCAAAGAGCAATTAATTGATAACGAGATCAAAATTATGAATTATGCAGTGACCAGAGTAAATATGCCGGACATGAAGGATCCGTTTTTGGATATAGTCCCTTATGAATGTTTTACTTTCCCTCTCTTTTTGACTACTAGCCATGTCAAATGTTAGACTCGATCGATTTCTAGCAGGATCTGAAACTGCTGAATGGAGCCCTCGAGTCTATCCCCTCGTTTTAGGCTGCTATTATCACCAGGAGATACATGTCCCTGTTCAGCCTTGTTCTATACGCTATGTATGCTAGGGATGAGAACTACGCAAGCATAACCAAGCTGCCTGTCTTCCCCAAGTTGTTAGATACGTGCAATGCAGACCACCAAGAAATGCGGGACTGGTAGCAATTGTGGAGCTAAATACTTGACCAGGGGCTGACGGCTTCAGTATTACATACTTAGTACAGTGGAGAAAGCGGGATGACGCCTGATGTTATCTGCGTATTAAAGCTACGAAATGCTAGTAACTGAACTTATTTTAATACTACTACTCAATTATTTCCCCGCATATCTACGTCGTTCGTTCACCTTGAAATTGGAATCCGACACCCAAATATATTCATCATGGCTGCAGCAGAACCACCACATACTGGCACGGGCCCAGCTGAACCTCCCATTGACGGCGGCAGTCCTTTCTACAAATGCCATCCGCCCATGCTTCTAGGCGAAGCTCCCATTTACAGAGCTAGCGACTCAACACTGCACTGGGTAGATTGTTTCACCGATCCTGCAGAGCTACATATACTGCATGTTGACCCAGATACCGGAGCTGCACAAGGCAAATCCCGCGTGCTGAAACTCCAGGACAGCGTCTCAGTTGCCTTTTTCCGCCGAGGGAAGCCCGGGAGCTATATCGCCGCCTACTATCAGGGCATATGCTTTATTGACGAAGAGACGGGAAAGTTTGAGATTGTCAAGGAAATCATCCCAACGGACCAGAGGGACGAGTTCCGCTTCAATGACGGGGGAATCGATGCCATGGGCCGTTTCTGGTTGGCCGAGATTGATAAGAAGGCCATGGCATGTGGTTCTAATAAGCTGCCAGCTAGTTATGGCGAGCCTAAGGGGAAAGTGTGGCGGTACGATCCAGATGGTAGTCTGCATTTGATGGAAAAGGGGTTTATCTGCGGAAATGGGCTGGCATGGAGTCCAGACAATAAGATCAGTACGCCGACAACATATACTCTGTGAATGATTGTTTGTTTGAACTGTGTACCACTCCACTCGCTCATCTGAGTAATGCAACGCAGCTGATGTGGGACGAAAATAAAACCAGTGTACATCAATGACTCCGTGGCAATGCTTGTGTACGCCTATAACTTTGACTTGGAGTCTGGAAGCATCTCCAGCAGACGCATTCTCGTCGACCGTCGAACAGCATACGGAGAACCAGATGGGATGGTTGTAGAGTAAGTCGGCCGTTCACCATTTCCGTCCGTGCTCTCTTAGATACACTCTCTAAGCCTTCCAATCTATATAGCACACAAGGAAACCTCTGGATGGCTGTCTACGACTCTGGCCGCATCATGGTCTTCAGCCCCGATGGCAAACATCTCAAAGACATCAAGTTGACCGCGCGAAACGTGACCTGTACTACCTGGGGAGGCCGTAACTGGGACCTAATTTTCGCCACGACAGCGAACAATCCTGACCCCCAATCGCGTGAGGTGGATGATGGTGGACATTTGTTTTTGTATAAACCTCAGGACGGGAGTAAAGGCCAGGCAAAGATCGAGTTTGCAGGTTGACTGATAAAATTTTGGAGCCAGTTAACCGACCAGGGGATACATGCTGAGCACCCTGTTCGTTATGTTGTCACTCTTTGGCTGAATGAAAATATTCAATTCAGGCTTTGCTTTACTGATTTAATTCTAGTACACCACGTATCCAGCCATTTGAGTACAGATTAAGGAGTAGGTAGAAAGCAGAATTTATGAGCAAAGCAACAAATCAGCGCAGAGGAAAAAGCATTTTAGCATGATAATATGCACAACAGCATAGTATCAAAAGGTAAAAGATGTGATGATACAATGAAATGATAAATAGTTCATAAAACAATGATATATAAATGTCATGAACACAAAATATCACAAAAAAAAAGAAAAAACAAAAGGGAAGAACTTTGAAAAAGTGATATAGTATCATTTACATGGCTTATTTTTCATCTAATATAATTATCCTCTCATTTCCCAGTTACATCGCAAAACTTCGCGAACCCAAAGGAAGAAGAGGAACAAGGAGAATCACTCCCACACCGCAACTCCCGAAATCTTTATCATACCTGGCCACCTCTCTCTTCGCCATCCTCGTCATCCTCAAAATCATCCGCCCCAAGCAACTCGTCCTCATCATCCACAACACCGACATAGTCCCCTCTTCGCGCTGCAAACGCGCCCCGGGATGAATACGGTTGTCGCGAGGAGCTCCTGCCAGGTATTCGAACATATCCACGGACACTACGCCACAGGCTAGATACCAGAAGCGGCAGCGCAGTAGCCACCGCGACAACACCCGCCACAATCGTCACTGGGATCGTTATGAAGAGGGAATCACGGTCGAAGAATCCTCCGGAGCCCGTGTCACCCAGACGGATGCGGCCGAATTTCCCATCCCAGTGGCCATAGACGTAATAACCAGCAGCGATAGCAAGGCCTATGGGGATGACGATGACGAAGAAAAGTCCGATGCCGCGAAGGCGAGGGTGTTTCTTTTCGAATTCCTCTTCCTTGTTCGGGCAAGGGTGGGCGATGATGTGGTTGAGCTGCTTGCCACCCTCGCACCTCGATAAGGGGATGCGTCGGTAGCCGGTTGGCTCATACCATTCGACTGCTTTGGGATCCTCAGTACAGACGAGTTTTGGATCGAGGGGGTCGAGGCCGGGGACTGGCGCACAGGTACCGTCATTTTGCGGTTCGTAGTTGTAGTCGCTGTAGACGAAATAAGTCAGCTTGGTTTACGGATAGATAAATTAAGAAACGTAAAATACATGGATGGGGTTCTCACCATTCGTAATCGGACCGTGTACACTCGCAAATATCCCCAACAGCATCCAAATGCAGTAGTTCTCGACCATTATAACAATCCTTGTCAACTCGTTTGCGATGGTATTTTGCTCTGTGGCCAAACAGGCATCCATCAGGTTGCAGGGGATGCTTAGGTTCCCAAAGATAATAATCGTCCGCCTCCGGCTTCTCTTCATTCAGCACACACTGCTTGGATCTTTCTTTTAAGCCTGAGAAGTCTATGTTAACAGTGGCGATGCCGGGTTTTGTCCCTTGTCCGACTTCATTGCCCCAAAGCAGGAAATTCCGAGAAGTATCCGAGGGCACGGTAGATATATCCCGAATTTGCATCTCAACGTCCGAAAATTGGAACTCTTTCCAGCTCCTTCCTTCGTCAAGAGAGTACAGAAGAGTTTTGGTTGGTATGGACTCAGGCACAAGGGCGATGATTGACCCACTGTCGCCATACTCCCATTGATACCTGCCCTTCTTAACCTCTTCCCAGGTAATACCTGCGTCTCGAGTGATAAAAGTATCAGCCTCACTTTTCAGTGTCAAATGTTCGCCGACATTACCCGTTCCTATCATAAAGCCAACTGCTCCGGGAGATGAGTACGTGTCTCGAGGATCGACGCGCTCTGTATAACTGTGAAGATGTAAAGCGCATTCCTTGGTGGGTTTCCCTCCCTTCGTTGAGCAACCGTAGGCGCGCCCTGCCGAATCCTTGCTGGGCGGGGACAGTAGTGTCCATTCAGCGCCATCATTATGAGTAATCATTGTTCTATATTTTTTAGCAGCACCCTTTTCAACATCGTCCACGTTGGCGACGATGTTAGCCATCGCAACGCCCTCTAAGCCTTTCATCTTTTCAAAATCGGCAAATCCGAGGGAGTTCCTATTCACTGCACTCAAACTAAGGACGTAAGAGGTTCCATTGCTGTTGCTCTTGATGATACTTCCGTATTCGTGGTCTTCAATATTGTTGATAGTAACATGTAGGAAGGCGGCATGCGTTCTGCTTTCAAGGACAGTATATGCCTGATGTACTGGAATTTGAACGTTGGCAGGTAGTTCGGCATCCGCGAAAGTCTTCCCGTCAATGCTAACACCAATTTTAAGCGAGTCTCCGGAAGTTTCTCCTCGGATAGCGACAATGATAAACTCTTGCATGGTAGCGAAATCGAGAATATTATTATAGTGGACATTTTTCTCGGCAAACCAGTCATCAGTTGAGAGGAGTTGCAGATGTTTATTTGTAGGATTTTCGTTTTCAAATTGTTCGCAGAATACAATTTTGTCGCTTGCACCGCGGGCCTCCCTTTTAATGAACTCGCATCTTCGCACATATCGCAAGAGGAAGTGCCACTCACCCCCAAGGTTCGTGGTGTAGTACGCAATTGAGTGGCACTGACCTCCATTGCCATCGCAGTCATTGGCACCAGTCCAGATAAGCCAATCTCGTTGCTCTGGATGGAATGATAGGACTGGTAGCTTATCTCGATTGGGAGGAAGAGGTGCTTTGAATTTTCTAAAATTCTCGCCACGGTCAAGTGTATACCAACCATCTCCATTGTTTTTCAGGAAATATACCACATCATCGAAATATTTGTGTGGCACTATATGTGTTATTGCTTCTCCTGCGAAGATTTCTTTCCACTTTTTGCCGTGATCCCTACTAATGAATATCTGCTGCTGGCTAGTGACCATGATTACTGTTTCGTCATCGCCCTTGCTGCTATCTTTGCGTTCCAGGTAGAAGTAATCTCTGTAATTGTCTGCTGTGAAATATGTCTTCTCAACGGCGATCTCGCCAGTTGCGTGCGTCGTCACCGTATCCGAACAAACACGTTCAGTTTGTTTATCGAGTTCCACCCCACCTTCCCTAATACACACGTTGCCGGGGATCAGCCTAAATCCAGAGCTACCGATATACTTATCATCAGGGTTTTTGCAGGCACCCTCAGGTGCTGGTAAACTTCTCGCTGGGACACAGCCTTTTCCGTCATCACTACGGACAAAGTTGAAGTCGCATTCAAAATCCTCTTCGGTGCATTTGCAAGGCTCAAAATCAGGCACAGGGTCCTGGAATTTCTTCTTTATGAAGCAATCGGCATCCGCTTTTCTCCTTCGGTAAAACTGTTTATGCCCCATCAAACAATCCGGCTCATTCTTCTCATTCAATCTGGCGGGCCAATTCTCGAAGTCATCCTCTCCACAAGTGCGCTCCTCCATTTCGGCAAAGTCAATGGCTATGACGTAGTGTTCCATATTAGAGTCGGCTTTGGCAGATCCCACTAGCAGGAACTTCAAACTTGTTGAGTCAGGCATCGTAGTCAGTATCTTGGCCCGGATTTTTATGTCCTCGGGTATGGAGGCTTGTTGCCAATTCTTCCCATGGTCGAGAGAGTAGGAAATCTTATTAGTTCTTCCCTCATCAAAGACGGCAACAATCACAGAGCCTTGATCACCGAATTCATATTTATGGGCTTCGTCCAGAGCTTTACTCCAATTGATCCCTGCGTCGTTGGAAACGTACAAATCGCCGTCCAGGTAATCCTTGAGATGATCACCTGTGTTGCCTACTCCCATAAGTAAGCCGGGAGCAGGGCTCGAAAATACACGACCGGGGTTATTGGTATCGGTGACGGAATGGAGGTGAAGGTCATGTTCGCCTGCCTTTAAGGGATGGAAAGTCCTCCCATCGTCGAACGAGATCCGGCTGACAATTTTCTTCTCCACGCCGTGCGACTTGCCAACCTCTTCCCAGTTTTTGACAGTGTTCACGAGTATAATTCCCTGAATGGTGGCGACCTTCTCAAAGTCGACTAATCCATATTTGTTCCGGTTTGTATGCTCGATATTGCGCGTAAAGTAGGTACCATTTGAGTTTGATGTAAAGAGAGTGCCCATGGTTGACGACGCAGTTTCCACGACATCGACCTGGACGCTGTAATTCGTAGATTCTAGGATCGTATAGGCATCTTCTTCTATTCTTTGTCCGTCAAATTCAGCTCGGTGCCACTCCGAAGCGTCATCTGTCACAAAGAGAGCCAACTCGTTCGTTCTAGCCGACTTCACCGCAGCTAAGATATGCTTTTTCGCAGTTGTAGTGCGCACGACACCACTGACAGCACGACCGCTATCAAGTGCAGCTTCTACCACGGAACCATCCTTGAAAAATTGATCTGAGTAGAGGAGGCGATTATCTTCGGCCCAGGGGGAGTGCAATCCGGACACCACACAAAAGATTCTATCATTCACCTGCTTTGGCAGGTCTCGCCCTTCTCCAAAACCAGGTGTGGAAACGGCCCAGGCACAGTGTCGCCCATTTTCCACCAAGGGGTGTACCGTCTTGAATCCATCCGTCGTGTAATACATCCTCTCCCTACAGGCGCCCTCGGAGCATTTGTGTCCCGAAATTATTACCCGGTTCGAATCCTTGCCGTGGAAAGAGAGTGGAAACTGATATCGCGAAAGTTCTACATCGACGCTAAACTCACGCCATGACTTTGCCTGGTCATCAGTGACCCAGTGTCTACCTCCCTTGCTCAATACATATGCCTTGGTTCTATCTCTGGGATGCGACAAAAGGGACCAAGCTTGTCCTTTCATCGCCGCCACGTCAACAATCTCCCATTTGGCGCCCGCATCCCTCGAGATGTACACATCGCCGTTCTTCCCATCTTGGAACATCACAGTGTCCGAATCATCGAAGTAAAATAGATTGACTGGTTCATGTTCGAACTTCGACGCTGTTATTTTGGGGCGGTCTGCTTTGTTTGCGCTGGTGAAAGTGGTGGCTAGCAGCAGGCTGGCAGCCAGCAGTAGCTTTCGGAGGATCATGATGGGCGTGGAAGACGTGAAGGCATCTGCGAAACCAAAAGTGGAAATGATGAAGACCCGGTAAAGGTTGGCTCAATGTGGTCTTTTGTCAATACCGCAAATCGGTTCTCGAGAGCTTTCTCTGGATGGATAGCTAAAGTATTTTTAATTATTTAGGTGAGCCGGGCGCTAGGTTAGGGGGTTGGCACGGAACAATTCTGGGAGCTGGCTCTGAACTGGCTGGGGATTTAAACAACAACGCCGCGAGCCTCAAACAATGACGAACCATAAGAACAATAAATGAGACAAATCGAGAGCTTCAACAAACTCTTTATCGAGGTTTTGTCGTTGTGCTGGAGAGTATTAAGGATATGTTGACATCGTGTCCTCCCAGAGGTTATGTTATTGGATATCGTCGTCGTCACAGCCTCCAGCCCGTATCAGCCCGTATCAGCCAGTGTCTGGTCACGTGTGTTCCAGCCAAGGACCTCGCTTGGTTCCGTCACCAAAGAGTGACTGATAAGGCAGAGCAAATGGAAAGTTGGATAGCCCTGTCACGGGTGTGTCCATGGAATATTCCGCACAGGGTACATGATGGCCAACATTATTACAGCGAGCCCCGGAAACTTACGCACGGGGGCAGCGAGCTGCCTGCCTGCCTGGCTGACTGGATATTACAGAGCACCGGACTTTATCCAGCGGGATATACATAGCGGTCGGACTTGTATACTGTTTACCGGGAATTCAAGCCATTGATTCCTGTATTCGCCACAGAAGCACGTTTCACGGTCGCACGACCTTGGTAGCTACAAACTTGATGAGTATAAAAATAGCTAATAAGTATGACCATGAAGCTAGTAGATTCACAGGTTGCGAGCGAAGAAATCAAAGCATTCAAACATACACGCCCGTCCATTGGATGAGCCATTCTGAAAATTTCTGCCTAGGTATCCATAGATGTACTGTGCCCGTCCTCTGCATAACCCCGCTGATTGGTTCAATAAAAATGCTGGTGATGGAGAATGCAGTAAGCGGATTTTGGGCATTGAGGTCAGATTGTTGATAGCGAGATCGGACGCTTGGTTCTCTGTGCTCTATCTATGATCAATGGAGCGTAGTATGGTTATATATATGTGTGTGTATGTGTATGTGTATCTATATATACATTTCCAACGTTTTATGAGGAGTAGTACCATCTCTCCGCTAAGCAGAGGTAATGAGTGAATAAAACAATAAAAGAAGTACGGGACAAAAGAATAGTTCGCCGCGACCGCTTCGCAAATCGCTACCTTCAATAACGTAGGTTTAGCGGCTTTGAAATGGAGAGAAAGGGGGTCCCAAAGAGGAAGAGGCATGATAAGGTCGGAAAAAGCAGAGCAGAATTAGCGCAGCTAATTAGGATGCTTGTGATGAAGCTTGTAAAGGCATCAAAAATGGATGAAGGAGATTAGGATATAATGCTGGCACAGGAAAAAAAAAAAAAAGGAAGTTAGCCAAAAAGAATTTATATATAGTAAACAAAATTGATAAATAGCCGGAATGATGCGCCTGAATCCTTCTCACTGCCTGCTTTGATTCATTGTTAAACTGGAAAGATGAAAGACGGCATGAATTAAAAACATGTAGAGAATTGCGAACCAGATATCCATTCCTAGTAATATCCAGGGGAAGGTCGCCTGCTTAAAAAGGTCGATACACTATAAAACTTCAATGAGAGAAAGGACAAAAATATGGAACGTGAACGGTTAGCCCACAGCTTGTTCACGAGGCCTCAAATGGTCGCCGCGGAAATTGTTCAACCCCGCTTCCAGAGCTTGCGCCACATCTTCCTCATCGTACCTGTGTCCTCGGGTGGAGCATTCCAAACAGTATGGTTCTCATCTACCACGGGAAGCTCGGCCAGTTGCAAGGGATCACAGAGATCTGAAAGGTCGGGTGAGAGATTACCAGTTGAATCCGCCGTTCGTAAGTCAGGTCTTGTAAGTGTCATTTTTAGAGTCATCTCGCGGCTACCAGCGGTGTTTTTACTACAGGCCAGTGGGATAGGCTGTATAGACCTTGGCGCTGTGGATTTTTCCATACTGAACTTCCTACTCGACGATTTGGCTACGGTCGGTGAAATAGTACAGCTTGTTGCGGGAGAATCGGGTTCATAGGACTTCATTGAAGCGAATGTTGGAGAGCTCATGGAGGAGTCGATTACACTGCCATCTTCGTGAATGATATCCGGGAACCTGGTGGGGCTGGCATCTTCAAGGAAAGTGCGAGGGGATTCGAGGGTTGTCCGTGGCTCGAGTGACATGCGAGCAGGATGTACATTCTCCTTGTTGTCTAAGGATGGGAATCCGAATTCGATCGCCTCGTCGAACTTCTGTGGGGATGCAAGATATACTCGCAGCTTCAGACGGGCTTCGGGATCTTGGTAGTATTGTGCGGGACTGTCAAGGGAAGAGAGTGACCCTTGAGATATATGGCGTAGGACGGGCGCGCTGGATTTGGGGCGAGAGAATGAACGCTTGTGAGTGGTCGACCGGGTTGCATTTGTTAAGGATGAAGGAGTGGTGGAGGATTGGCTTGTCGACGGGATCTTGCTGGATATGATGTTTTGGCCTCGGGTCGTAGAACTGAATGACAGTGTTCGGCGAAAAGAGGGCTGTCGACGCAGGGAGGTTGGTCGACGCTGTAGCAGTGGGCGAGAAGATCGCGATGACACCGTCGATATGTGCTTGTTGGTTTCCGCAATGTGACTGTGGTAGTCATCAAGTCTGAGGTCAATTTCTTCCTCTTCGTCCAGCCAGCGCAAACTATCGTACAAAGTGTCGTCGAGGTCAATGGCAGAGTCGGCAGCTCGAGCGGACGGCGCCATGGAAATCGAATCCGGGAATTTCGTACTGGTGGGTAGGGAGGAGACGGATTCAAAAGATTTTCTTTCTTGTTGGCCTAGTTTGTACAGCGCTCTGTCTGCTGAATCAAAAATAATGCTGCTGCGCCAGCCCGCAAGGCGGTCTTGCTCCTCTCTACTGAAATGTTGTTGTTGAACCTTGGTTGGTAGCGAGCGATACCATTCCGACTTGGCCTGTGCAGCGAGATAAGCAATCTGCACTGATTTTGCTTTTCGAAGCCGGCGAAATGGTCTGTTTTCTCCTTTCAAACGTGGTCTCACTGGGATGGGTCTGGTTTTCAGCGGCCCTTCAGAGAGGCGGCGAGCTGCGGGTTCAAGCTCAGCAACCAGTATCAAATAGGTTGGTTGTTTGGTAGCGTACGGGGCAAGAGGGAATCATCCTTACGAGGGAAACTTACGAGTGGGCGGTGTTAAAGTCCTAGGCCTAGCGTTTGATATAGCGGATAATGGGGGGCCTTCTGCCAGATGGGGGCGGTAGTTTCGGCCATCATTGTGGACCATCTGTGTTAGTCGTAATTGTTCCAGGCGAAAACGTTCTAAATTGGAAAATAACTATTGGATTTTTAGCGAATGAATGGTCAGCAAAGGCCCCTGCTCCTTCAGAAGGTCCTCAAAGTGGTGCAGTTTGGAAAAAGAGAAGAAAAAAAGAAGAAGAAAAGAAAAGACGCTCCCCTGACAAGTGTCAGAGCCAATTGAAATCCGGGCGCCACTTGATCTTGAACCCCTGGCCACTAAAAACGCTCAAAATGTTCGAGAATTTAATTTGGGAAGGGAGAATCATCACGCAACATTTACGAAAGAAAAAAAAAATTCAGTCCCTGGCGCAGCGAAGCTCAAAGCGGGGATTTCTATCCACACCACGAACGATCACCATTGATGTGGAACGATGAGCGGTTGCCAAGTGTGACTTCGCACACGCAGCGATCGAGGAGCAATTCTTGACCTCGCCGGTGGCTTCCTCGTCCAACGGAAAACTCATGACGCTGAGCGTCAAGGTAGACTCGTCACCGGCATAACTAGCCAGAAGCTAAACAGCTCACTCAGGCGAGAGCGAGAGGGGGTGGAGGGGCCGAAAGCGGATGAGCGCAGCACAACACATCCCCCAAGCCTCCGGGGGTGCTTCAAGCCGACTGGAGCCTTGAGCCAGTGGCCTGTCAAGAACGAAAAAGCCCCTTGATCGTTGCAAGGTTGACACTTGGCGGGGCATTTGGCGACAACTCAGTCAACAGCGGAACGACTAAGCCCTTGCATAACACCGAGCGCTAACGGCCGCCACGGTTGCCGACGGAAAGACGGACAACAAAAG
The DNA here is from genome assembly GCA_001883825.1 of Emergomyces pasteurianus Ep9510. Classification (NCBI taxonomy): domain Eukaryota; kingdom Fungi; phylum Ascomycota; class Eurotiomycetes; order Onygenales; family Ajellomycetaceae; genus Emergomyces; species Emergomyces pasteurianus. Next base: position 150,070 of record LGRN01000004.1, read on the forward strand.
ATAAGCAATCAAATAAAATAAAATAAAAATATATTTCTGGCTTGCTTTGTGTTCAAATAAACAGGAGGATGAACAACTGAGAGAAAGCCATCCCAATGATGCAGAAAGGTCCACAAAGCCTAGGCAAGTTGTTCTCTTTTTCAGGTTGATCCACGACGAAACTTGAGATCACCACTGTGAGATTAACAGCCAGCAAGATGCAGCAGCGAAATAACGGTGAGGGGTTTGGTATGCTGGATTGCCTGATGCAGGGAGAGTGAAGCAATCCTGCATTTGAAACCGCCAACAACAAAGGAGTATGGCGGAGAAATCACGCAAAACATGATCCAGAAGAAACCAAAGAAGACTTACTTTACGCCTCAAAGCTGGCGGTAGCGAGTAGAAATCATCTGGGTGATATTCCGTCATGGTCTCCGTACAGAGTAGGTAAGGGATTGGTTCCGAGCCGACGTTGTCAGAGACAGAATGAGGCAGGTCGGAGTTGATCTATGCAAGGAGTGATGCTTCTTTCAAGCAACTTCGCGTAACAACAGCAAACGATGGAGCAAATTGAAAAATATGAACCGCTGGACATCAGGAATGTTTGGGTCATTAAGAAGACGAAACCCCAGGAAAAGGGAGCGAGACGGAACATATTATCACTGCTCATGGAGGCTGGATTCAGTTACCATTTCAACAGCTGCTGGCCATCTGAGGCAGTTTAATATCCTGTATGAAGCTGAACCTGTTTCCGCTGGCCGTTAGCCGCCCTGTCTTAGGGTGCCCCCCAGACATATCTCTTTTCATGCGGAGAGCAGCTGCTGGTTGGCCTGTGAGATCTAGAGAATATCCACTTTTGTCTGGGGCATGGATTTGAGATGCTGGCTCGTATGGTTTCCAATTGCAATTATGGGCCCCAGGTCATAAGGAGGAGTCACCAGTACTCTTGTAGCTGCAGAAAACTTTGAGCTAAAATAAATTCCGGTTTGCCACTGGTAAACGGAGTATATATTCAGATATGAATACTCTGTAGGGAGATATCGTGATCGTGGGGAAGCGTCTTTTTCAAATGATCGCTTATAAAAACAGGGTTCTATTCCCTGCTGCTCTAAATGATCTGTTACAAAATACGGAAGTGAAAAAGATATATCAGTTTGTGTACAATTCTTCGCATTTCCCTGCTCGAATCCAAGCGCCAAACAAACCCTCTCCCAATTATCAACCATGATTCCTGCGCTCCCTACTCCGTAGTGTTGCGTACTTTAGTTGCGACAGGGCTCCCACTCAACACCGTGTGCCGACAAAACCCAAACGAGCCCGGTTCCGCAGAGAGGGAGCTATTCAATAAACGGTACATGCCACCCGTCAGGCTCCAAACGAACCGGTTTGTACTTCCTACACAGGGCACGATTCCAAGTTGTTGGTCCCTGGGGCCAATCCACCTGGAAACCAGCAACAGGAAATGCCTGTGCATGCCCTGAATTCGAACGACAATCGATAACTTGGTTCACAGTGCTAAGGTTTGATCAAGAGACGAACATCTATTTTCCCAGAGCCTGGATCTCTCCAGACAGAAAACGCTCCAGCTAAGAGTGCTAAATTTGCTAGGGCAGGATGTTTTGACTGTGAAAGTTTTCAAAAAACGGGCACATAATTCGAACCTCTTTGGTTGGATTAATTCCCTATTCTGTGCAAACAGGATTTTCCCTTGCTCTGTCCTCCTCTATCTCTTCATTGCACTTTGTTCAGGGTTCGGACATCTTCTCAACGCGCTGTTGCTGGCCCCTTGATCTTACAGCCCACATGTCCATGAGCCAAGCATTACTGCGTATAACACAGCCAAATCTTGCAAGTTATCCAGTAACATCTCCACGCGAAGGGTTTCGCGCATGGCTGGCCGTGAAGATGTCACCCCGGATTCTCTGGGCTTTGCAAGTAATACTCCTAACAATCTTCCCCTCATTTTTAACCCAGGCCAGTTTCATAGTATCTAGCGGTGTATCCACCCTTCCGACAAATACTACTCCGTACTGAGTAAGGACCAGTAGGACAAGAGTTTGCAAGGTACAGAGTTGCTGAGGGGAACACCCCACTCATGCGGCCCGTATATCACCCATTATATTGCACCACCCGCCCCTCGTTCTGGCCCCGACACCGCAAGGACACAATTAGCGTCGCTTCTCACCGCCCTGCGATGGCGAATAGGCAGGCTGAATTTGCAATTTTCAGCCAATAAAAGGGCATAAATTGGCGTTGCAGAAAGGTACGCTAATGGCCTCCCGACCAGACTAGGAGGCAAGATTGTTACCTACTGAGTATGGACAAGTTACTAGTTAACTAGCCCAAGGGGGCAGCACAACATTTGGTGCTTCCAGTTGGGAGGATACGCAAAAAGAAATTTCGAGGCTCCTCAACCTGAGAAATTTAGTCGCCGCTTTGACGAACCTCCTGCTGTTTCAATTTATGCAACGCCTGCTGGGAATGGCAGATAAGGGCGCTTCTGCGGTTTTAATTCTAAATTTCGAACCTGCCTTGACTGTTGTGAAACAATACTACATATTGGATGACAGTTCGTTTGTACCACATATCGCTAGATCACATTCGTTCTGTTCCCACAGTTCTGTTCTGCACCCATCCTTCGATAGAATGTCTACTACCCGGAAAAAATTCTTTGGTTTACTGCCACATGCGCGTCGAAATTGAGTACAAATTGATCAACTTGAAAATACAGATACCATTGTAAATACGCTCTAGGCGCAAGTTCTAGCGTATACTCCGTATAGGCGATCTCTCGCTCTGCCCCAGGGAGCTCCGTCAATAGTTTGAAAATTTAGCCCCCTGAATGAATTTTAATTATTTACGGAGTACGGAGTACTCGCGGACGATCTAGCAGATCATCGTGGATCGGGATATCAAGGGTTTAACATCGAAGCATAATTTCAAAATCCCTTCTTGATGACCCCGTGGCAGAGCAGAATCGAACACACGGAACCATTTGGATATTCGATCTTCTGGTTCGGAGAAAGGAGACAAGCTTATGTGCTGCTGTACTGCCTCTTTTTTTTTTTTTTTTTTTTAAGAGTGACACGTATATTGTTTCTCCCTTCCTGGAATTTTCAGATGGAATGACTTTTCAACAATTGATATCTTACGACTTCTGCATGGGACTATTGTTATTGAACGTTTTACTTCATGTCAATCAGAAGGTTCGATTGCAGCCAATCCTCCAGGCTATCTGGTTTGCTGCTCAGGTAACGCGCACTAGCACCCAACACTGCAAACTACATCGTTGACTCAGGTATGCGTTCTGCTAGGCAAAAAACCTCCCATTATGCGGTGGCCTGTTCTTTCTGAATCATTATACCAATATCTATTACTCCGTACTGAAAGCCGAGATGGCTGCATGCATCCCACAATCTAACACTGGGCTAAGTTCAATAATATCCCCGAGGATGTCACAAATCCACTTACCTGGATATACTGTATTTTGGCCAGTGCAACGCCCCAACTCCAAACAGAAGCGAAAATCTGAATCTTGCCGTTTGTTCTCTCTTTTTATATCAAATGTTGATGTATGACATTGCTTTTGACCTCTACTGCACATTTTCTAAGATGCCCAAGGGAAACGATCTATTCGGTGGCTGCATTGCTGCCGGCCATACGCAAAAACTGGCATACCCCTCATATGCATAGTTGCATGTCATATGCCGGAACCCTCCCTTGACCTCACGTCATCTTTATGCTATTAGGAAAATTCCCTGAATTCGAATGCTAGCTTTTCTTTGCCTTACACTCCTTATATGCCCTGATGATTCTCGAAGTTCTGATGTCTATCGACGTCCTTGCTTGAGGAGCTTCTATGGCTTGCGTTGCATCAGCACTTTCATGCTATGAATTATAGTTGTGCAGAGAATTTCAAAGTTGAACCTGAACTCATTGCAGTCTCCTGTGCCGCTCTCCCGCACCACTCAGAGCCCAAACCTGATGTTTTATGTCTGGGAAGCCCTGTGCTGCTGAAATTGTTGACGGCGATATATGGTCTACTTGATATAGAGTTGGTAACCCCAACATTGTTTCAGACAGATTTATTCATTGGCAGCTTTTATCCGCTATAATCTCTATCTCTGTGAGTGTTGACTACTTTCCACAGCAATATACTTGAAAATTATGGGCCTGAGGATAATGTGACTGAAAATTCTGTACAACACTTCTGGCAATGAGAAAAACGCATCCGCTCAATGGTGGACGGTGACTGGCTTCGTGACAGGCATTGATGGCTGGATTGTATCAGATCTATGCAGTATATTTGTTGCTACTGATGGCTGTATGTTGTTTCGTGTGCTAACAAGTCACCACATGATTCTGAAAGAAGTATTATATCTGTGCAATTCACTCCTGTTAAGACCCCTCAAGGTTCATACTGAGATGTCAAGCTGATTCATTGTTTTACGGCTACAGAACGACAATGAAAAGTTGAAAACATATGCCATAATGATAATAACAACAATAATACTAGAGGAATGAGAGAGATATATCGTACAAAAGCTGCACGCACATCAAAATACAACACATTGGCTTACAAGCAAATAGCATGCCAAGTTAAGGAGAGTAGAAGTCGCCTCCTCCGACCATGATCATCGACCCAAACCCTTGTAAAAGTCAAATTATTATGATTTTGAGGAGCTTTGCGGAACAAGCTAACTCATAAATGGCTAGAATGTTAGTTTGTTACTCCTCCCAGACGGGAAATGCCCAGTGGTCCTGTACCAAAGTGGCTTGCCCAACCACGGCCGTTTAACGCCCTCGCGGGCCGCAGATAGATTTGAGCGAAGTTATTAGTTTTTGGTTTCAAGCGAACATATATCCAGCGAGGAAAGTATGATATTAAGATTGTATAGTATTGAATGATAAATGATATTTCCCCATACCGTGATATGCCAGCGGGTCGCTCATCGAATATTAAATTGAATAATTTAGCTACATGAGCTAAGAATATATTGACATTCATCAGTAACTCATCGAAACTTGAGGCAGCCTGCACATTTTCATACAGAAATAACAAGTCACATGCCGACAACCAGTAGCCATTTATTCTACACAATAATCAATCCAGAGCCCAAAGTGTGGGGAATGCGGCAGAAGATTACGGAGTAAAATGAAGCATTGTATTAGGTTTGTTTTTACTCCTTTAAAAAAGAAACACATAAATATAGGGGGCCAAAAGGGGTCCACCGCTAATGAGCGAAGTTTGAGTGTCTCAAACCGGTCACAATCCGGTTGATTAGCACGCAACATTGAATGCGGAAAAGGCTTGGTAAGATAAATCTCGTACGTAGCTGAGCTGCACAGAGGTAGCCGCAGAAGAAGAGGGAGACCAAAATTCGGCGGGTGTAGTGAAGATGTTAACTGTGAAAAATGACAAAATTAAGCAACTAAGAGCTGTTTATACTAGTAATAATGCTGCATAGTTGGTGAATTATGGGCGGCAGTACTCTATGGAATATGCTCCTGTACATACCACAGGTCATGACCGGTCTTCACCAGCGACTGAACAGCTTAACGACGATGGGCAAGTTTCAGATTCCTTCGCCTTTCTCAATTGCCCTACGCTTATCCCTCTAATCACAGGCACCTGCAGTTCTGGACCAGGCATGAGCTCATATTCGCCCTCTTTCACTCTCCTCTTGATGCAAAAGGCCATCGCAGTTTCGCCAGCTTCTTTAATCTCAGCCACCATACACATGGCTATGGAGGTTGGGCCCGAAACTTCACGATTTCCGTAAGCTAAGTTTGGCCCAATGGTGTAAAACCTTTCGTTGATTTCAATTAGCTCTCCATATTCGTCTTTGGTTACCATTTTGCAAGATACCCGCATATCCTTGAAAGGGTCCTCATTCGGGGTAGCATTTGAACAATGGATTCGGAGAGTATACGTGATCGATCCCGGTACATATATGGTGGTCTGGGAGGCTTCAGGGGAGGGGATGCTGCGAGTCACTTCTACTGAATAAGTGGTCTCCATTTTCTATGGACGTAGGTTCAATTTCTTGGTTTTGTACGGTGTTGGGATGGCTCGCAAAGAATAGCAGGGTACAAAGGGAGCGGAGGATAAAGCGTCCTGTGAAAATACTCTATGTGAAGAGTATGAAGACCTTCTAGGATTGAATGATAGGTTGGAATATAGAATAGATTGAAGGATGTAGTTCCGATTACTAGAAAAGAGGTAAGCATAGACAAGAGAAGGAGTTGCACTTTATATTCACTCTTTTGGCCCTATCCACAGGTGGATTTGGCCTGGGTAGCTTGAAGTACGCGGAAACTTCTGATGAAATAGGCTCTTGAAAGAAATAGCATATTCATGCAAGAAAAAGCGGAATCAAAAATTTCGTCAAGAGATTGTCAGAGAAGCCTCAGCGAAGCCTTGTTTGACCCCACGGAAACTACCGCGGTATGCATCTGAAATTTGCACACAAACTATGGTAACGTTGTTTCCTCAACAAGAGGATATTCCATCATGATGCCATGTACACATTCGTTGTAGATGGCTATTTCCAGAATATGCGCCACCAAAGGAGGTATCAAGTGGGCAAACAAAGAGAAGTTTATAGTCAGTTTCTGGTCCTGAAAAAGAGATCAGCAATAAAAACAGAACAAAATAAAGAGAAAAGGGCAAAGATGAATATTGAATAAGAGCAAATGAATGGAAACGGGAGTATGTACCGTTTAAAACATTGGGAGAAGCCAAAAGAACGGAACTAGATAATAATATATGGTAAGTTCTCCAAAACCCCAGGCTGCAAGTGAGCATCCCGCAAATGTATTTGCTGTGCAACCGGAGACTTTTCCCGCACATTTCGATAAATTGATGCGACGCTAAGAATTTTTCGCGGTGCATGAATCGATGCAAAAAGAGACTTCACACGTCTCTTCCTCCAGGAATCCAAACTGGAGAAATTTGGAAGGCGGAATCTGAAAACATGTTATGAGACATCAGGTTGGCCTATCAGTAGTAGCTCCATATCTCTGAAAGGGTAACACCACAGAGGTAATCATAAAACTGCAGGGAGCGGAAGCTATTAGGTACCAACGTAGGCCAACCATATTAGCCAACGCATCTCCTTGACGCTCGTATTTGGCTGCAGATGCGCTATGGTCGGGAGTGATAAAGAAACCCGAGATGGTTCCATGGATACTACTCCGTATACGTATCTGTGGCTTGATCTGCAGGAACATAACTGCACGTGATTAGAGCATTTTGCCGAGATTGTTTTCTTCATCGTCCTTCGGGCTCTACCTTTTCAGCTGGGGAATTCTAGCGGAAAATGAGGAATAGGTAGAGGAACCTTTTGATGTCCTTGATTAGTTAGGAGCGGCCCAACCATAGATAAAACCACGGCCAGAAACCAAGACAGTTCTAGGTAGGTTGTAGGCGCCTTTGCGGATCCATCCATCCATGGACGTTGTTTTCATGATGAATTGCATGTTATGGTGAAGCAAATTCGGAACCTGCGTCACTGTTTCTGGCTGGTGTTTTAGCCATTGACGCTGACTCTGGGTTATCTTCCTTCTTGTTTGTATAAACTCAGGTGCAGGGGAATCGCGTTGTCCATGCTCAAAGGCGAAGGGTTATTTGTTTGTTTTGAAAGATAAAGGTTCCACCTCAATGACAGCCCGATGCCGGCATTGTCGAGGTAATTAGTCAATATAAAGCTTAGTTGGTGAGGTGACACTTCTCTTTCTCTTGCACCACTCTCAGAAAATGAGACATATCAGATCCGAGGAACTCATTCTAAGCAGAGTTGGGGGCATTCAGTGCTAGCAAAATTGAAATATTTGACTTCACTTTGTTTGATAAAATGGGAACGACTATGTGATTTGACACTTCTCGTGATCTTTGCAGTCTGAGACGGAAAATCCGTAAGGTATCATCTCAGATTGCTTGGTGGTTTAGCGGTCCACAAACTGCACAGTACAAAGCGCACGAAAATGATTTTGGATCGGATAGGTTGCTGCTGGCTAAATGCCAGTATCTCAAGGCTTGGGCGGCGCTAAATTGAATAGTGTGCAGAAGACCTCGTACAATCAGAGAAAAGCGTGGATAGATGCCATCTGGTTCGAAGCTGGCACTTTTCTATTCAGTAGAGTGGCGAGGTCAGTTGCTCTTTACTATTGTTGATGAAACGAAGACTAAGAAACTGAGAATACATTTAAGTAGAACTTGAGGTGCACGTACTGCGTAGAAATGTTGGAGATAGAAAATGAGGTCATTAACCAGGGCACGATATGTTAGCCCCTCACTAAGCCATTTCAAATTCCAACTGCCTGAACTTAACTTGACGTTTAGGTGCAAGGATAGTTTTTAGCTAGTTATTAGTTAAAGAGAGAAAGTTTAAGAGCTCCAGTTTCGGTGTACATTTCGGGGCTTTGAAACGATCCGCAAATAAGGCAACATATTGGTATCGACTCGTAGCCCTATGGTGAGGGAAATATGTACTCCGTACAGTACATGAAACCAATGAAATCCAATGCTCGCGGAGAGATATAAATATATACCTAGCTGGGCTCTCAACCAGAGGTCATCACTAGGAGGGCTGTTAATTCGCATCCTCATCGTAGAAACGCCCTAACGAAATATTCTCATCCAGTTCGCCCAGGTGGAGCAGATATGCATTTCCGTCCACATTAGGAGAACTCCGAAACAGTCCTAGGAAAGTCCGTAGCCTTTTTATCACTGATAATCGGCGCTAATTTCACAAATTCGAGTGTCAACTTCTTCACGCACCCCTCCCCAAGTTGCGCAGAGAGCGTCAGCTGCTTCGCTAACTACCCTTGACACAACCGTCAGCTGAATAAAGCCAAACAAACCCTTCCCAAAAGAATCTTTCTTGCTAATGAAATCATCCAAGTCTTTTGGTGATTTTCGGCTGCAAGTCCATGAAGGCTATCGCAACAGTTGCAGACTCATCCTTGGAGAAGTTGGGGGAATTTTTCTTCTCAATGGTGTCATCGAGGGTCTTTGTGCGAGTTTGCTAGTCTTGATCTAACGGTACTGAGATCGGAATATTGAAAGTGCCCTGCAAGTCGTTTTTGTCAGACTTTCCTATGGCATTGGAGCATCTTTTATGAAAAAACGGTAGCACCCATTTCGCGGAGAAATTTGTGTGACGCAGGTACGCGCAAATGCGGGCAGATGACTTGCCAGCGACGAGAAACTAGGCCCAGAAATGGAGTGCTGGCGCTATTTGGACAGGAGAAATATACCATTCTCAGCGATGGGATTGGTATGTGGGGTCTGCGGATGGCTTGAATTCAGTCGATGTATGTACTTTCGGGTCTGTGAAATTCTTGAAGCTGAAGTAAAAGTGCGGCGTGATCTCCATACACGCAAGCAGATGTAGAGCTGTAATAAGGGTGCACGAGCCATTTTTCAGGACAGACATATCGATGTCTCGCATACTCAGACAAGGCATACTAGCTCTTTGCGCCTATGAAGCCCTCATTCATAATACCTGGCGGGTTGGCTTCATTAAAACCCGGCAGTGATAGGTGTACACATGTCGCGTCAAGAGTAACACATGCTATCACCTCTGTTGCTGGGACAGCGGTAATTACGCCCAGGGCTGAGATATGGCAGTTGGGTTAATACATACACAACAGCCCTCGCGAGAATTGTTTTATCAATTCATCTTTTGGGACTTGAACTCTTCAACCAATCTTATGATGGGATGATTACATATAGGTAACATAGTGGCCAAATAATACAAATAGAATCCGCCAGATGGGATCTCGCTGGATCGATTCCCTAACTACTCCGTACTACTTGTAGTTAATTTAGACGCACCACCCGCCATCTTTCCCGATTGGGCAGGTAACCCAAGTGGCGCCTCTCGCGTTCCGTAACCGACTTAGTCAGCCCCATGTTAGTTAAGGCCTTGTATGGAGTATGCCGAAGTTGAAGACATCCGGAGCAATCCACGGAAGATTAACAACCAGAATACCTTCATCGCTCACCGCTCCCTGTCCTTTCTCACCTTTACGCTGTCTATGTCGCGCTGCCGTCACTTGAGCTTACCTTTGTAGTGTCCTGGGGGGTTTTATTTACCTTTTCGCCGTATACTAGGTTTCGGTTAGGTAGGTCGCAAAAACTTCTCCTCCCAGCCTTCATTTTGCTCGTTGCGCAGTTTCGTCTCCACGGACTTGCGCATCTATTTGCCCTAGCAGAGTCTATCACAGATAAAGTCGATTGTGTGGAGCCTTGCTGGCGGTGAGGGCAAATTTCCCCACAATGATCCAATATACATTGCCGGGGAGCGCGGAAGTTAGTGGTATTCCACTCTGTTGAGAAACGGATGGGCGTCCCTTGTGGTGCTTTTCGTGCACGGATTCTATCTCGAGAGTATCCAATTTGAATGTTGGGAAGGATTCCCATATTATTCCCTGCTTGGTTCATTTGGAGTGAAATAGCTTGATCAAATATTGGTCAAGATGACAGCGAATGGTGCTGACAACTTCATTCTTACAGAGCATTAACTTTTCCCTTTGAATTCCCCCACTAGACCGTTTACGCCGTATTCGATCAAATCGCCTTGATTTTCCACACCTCCCGTACCTCAGGCTACCGCAACATGGATGCCAAGGAAATAGAATTCAAGTCTAAGGCGTTGACGAAAGCTGCGACGTCCGGCGAGACCCCAGCGACGTTGATATCACTGCTCAAGGAGCTACAAAAAGGTGTGCGACCGACAGAGGACCTCTTACGCTCCACAAAAATCGGTATCATTGTCAACAAGCTGAAACAGCATAAGTCGCCCGACGTTGCTCGTCTGTCTAGTGAAATTGTTTCGAAATGGCGTAGCGAAGTCAACAAACAAAAAGCCGCTGCAGGTGGCTCCCCATCTGCAAGCCAGAGATCCAGCGATTCGCCCAAACAGACTCCCAACGGCACCGCGTCACCTGCTTCCACGGGCGCTGCAGCCTCAGATAAACTGGCCAAATCCACAGTGCCCCCAGACAAGCGCAGTTGGAAAGCAGACCAGCTTACTATCACGCACACCCAAAATAGATCTCGCGATAGCTGCATCGGGTTGATGTACGATGGCCTCTGCCTAAACTCTACGGAGCCACCGCGCGTCGTCCTACAAAAAGCCATCGAAGTTGAATTATCCGCCTACAATGCCTTCGGCCCGGAAACCAAGGAGCAATACCGCACCAAGATGCGCAGTTTGTTCCAGAACCTGAAAAACAAATCCAACCCGGGTCTGCGTGTGCGTGTACTCTCGAACGAAGTCACCGCAGATAAGTTTGTGCGGATGACACATGACGAGCTTAAATCGGACGCACAGCGCGAGGAGGAGCGCAGAATCCATAAGGAGAATATGGATAAGGCTATGGTTGCGAAGGCGGAGCGGAGTGTCAGCACCAGTTTGCAGTGCGGCAAGTGCGGACAGAGGAAGGTCACGTACACGGAAGCGCAGACGAGGAGTGCCGACGAACCGATGACATTATTTTGTACATGTGTTGTGTGTGGGAAGTCATGGCGTCAATAAGATCGAACCTCTTAGTGTCTGACCTTGGACATTTGGACTGACCCTGCTTTTCAAACTTGTATGCACTAGTTCAAAATTTTCTTTTTCGTTCTTCCTGTGTTTATTTTATATTCTTTTTCCTGGTTCTATTTCCTATCTTTCTCACTTGTTGGAGTCCCCGCCATGCGCAAATCAGCCAGGCATGGGCATTCATCGCACATTTTTCTCTTCACCATTAAAATATTTCTTGTCAAGTTTTTCCCCTTTCTATTCTAATCGGGTTATCATGGGCGGTATGGTTCTCATAAGGCGTTTTTATTAACCGAGTTTCTCTTTCACTTTTCATCCTTTTACTTCTATCTTCAGCACTTGCTCTTTTTCTTATTCTCTTTTCATGATTCGGAGGGTTTTGTTTACTTTTTCTTACTTCTCACTGGCACTAGGAAATTTTTATTCCCTTTAATTAACTACTTATCCGGGTATTTTACCCTACATTACATACGTACGTACCTACAGAGGATACGGATGGTTTTGCTTGCGCCTTATAATAGAGTGGAATAACAGATTCATTTCTTTGTATTTCTCAGTCCCCCCCATTTGCACCTGGTTTGATTGATATGCATTTGAAGTGACTGTGTCCGATGTGAGGACCTAGGGCCCATCCCTTCAAACCACCCCAGAAAGCACATGTGTGAAAAGAAATAATATTCCCTTTTCTATTATTTTTCAAAAAGAAAATTGAGAATTGGGTGTTCTGTTTCCTATTGAAAATTAGTTAACTGCTTGTGGCTAGACACATACACCTTTAAACACTCCTCCTCACTCTTAAATCTATATACACATCGCACACATTTCCATAGATCGAACCACTCTCGCACATCATCCGTCAACCGCCCACAATTTTCCTATCTCCTTTGGTTCCTAGCAACTCTTCTCCAAACGCATCGGAGAAAAGCCCCGGCGGCGGCCAAATATCCGCAATCAACATTGGTCGCATAACTGCACTAGGAAGTTGCTGCTCTCCCCCTTTTCCTTCTGGTCTTTCTGCTTGTGAGGCTCATGAGCACCATTCACTCTGTTATTGCCATCGTTGTGGGCTGATGAACAGTGCGTCTTCACAGGATGTGTCGTCACAGAAATTTGATAACGAGTTGGGCGTAGATGTTGAGCTAATGTAGGGTTCTCTTCTCTGGCTCGTGCCGGGAAGCTTAAGTCCTTCACGCCCGGGCCAGAAGGAAGAGCTATGTGTATCTAGTTTGAGTCAATGCCCATGGAGGAATGTCTTCAATATGATAGTCTGAAAAGCCGCCAAGTTGAAGATCGGAAGAAAGGTCAGATACCGAGTCTTCAGGCTCAATACTTCCCCCTTCGTCTTCAATGCATGATGGCCCAGTAGAGGTCAAGGCTGGACTTGATAGCAATTCTTCAACGTTCGCACGAAGCTCGCTTGATTTCCATGCTTCATGTAGCTTTTCTGAAGATGCCTCATTGTTCCACAGGGACAGGAGCTTCTTTCTCTGAAGTGGCTCGGTTTCCTCAGATCCCAACAATTCAAGGATCACTTCCTCTACACCTTCAATGTTGGAAATTGACAAAGCCCAGAGAGTACGTCAGTGTGCATGAGCCTCCAGACATTTGTGAATCAATCTGTTCTATGCATAAAATTGCGCTTGACAGTGATATCAACGAGTCGACACCATCGTCTAGTAAAATGATTGTTGAATGAGAGGACTAAATATAGGGAGTGATCTTAACACTGCTCCTCAATTGCCTTTCGAGTAACTATCGACAGCCGTCCACATTCGCTAACTGATTTTGGGAGAGTAATATTTATCTCAAAATTGGTGCTGCGGCCGGTAGAAGTTTAACCTGGTGAAGATATCCAAATGACGAGTTATAAATCTCATGGAAATATCGTGGACAGCGATCTCCAGAGAAAAATATGTGGTTAGCTTTCAAAATGAGGGATTCAAGGGATGAAGAATTCAGCAGATACTTCCAGGTGTTTTGGGCTTTCGTAAACGCAGCCATGGATCGTGTAAAGGGAACGAGTCACATCAGATATTTCAATGCTAAATTGGGGTGTTAAATACGGATGGCCTCAGATTGAATATGTCAATTGTCTTCTGAAAATCTCGAATGCTTCCATAAATGCGGGCGTACTATGGCTCCTGAAGTCCTCCGAACCTGCGGCCCCTTAAATATGACGGTGGAAAGTTTCGCACCGCCGAAAGTTTATTGCACAAACCATGTCGGAAGCTTCCAAATCCAGTAATACCCTAGCTAATGACCACAGCAATCCCTTGTGGACATGATCAATCCTCCTTATGGCAGCCTGGGTTGTAAACGGAATGTGTTGACCTTTCGCCCGGGACCTTTAGCCGCCAAGACGCGATAGCTTATCAGACTAGCGGATTCCTCACTCGGGAACAGCCAGCAAACCACAACAACTCGCCCTCAGCCGCCACCCCTTCTTCCTCTGCAGCTCCCTTCACCATGCATCCCCCCTCTTAAAATCTTTCCTTTTGGATATACGTATCGGTATGCTGTCGCTCTAGAGCCATCAGCTGTTGTTTCTCGCCATGCATATCCCCGACCAGCCTCAGACTGTCAGCTTCCCCTGGCCAACGACCCCCTCATATGAACAACGAGGATGCCCCATATCCGATGCCACAAGCTTGAAAAAGCGGAAGAGGGATATGGATAATTGGGATAACCAGATCAATGCCAATATGAGCACATGGTGGGCGTCTCCTTTGAATTTTCTTTCGGTCTCAGCTTGCTGTCACTTTTTTTTTTCTTCTTTCAAATTGTCAAATTCGATTTTTGGCTCACAGCTGACCTTTTGCTATCCCTTCAATCAGCACCCCTTCCATCCCTGGTGATGCTGAACACATCGATGAGAAGCTTAAAGGTGGATACAGTCAGTACTTGAAAGAATCATCTTCGGGTGCAGTAACTTCCAAATTCGGTCCTTGGCACAGCCCTGAACGGCGAACATATCACTTCCGAGCGTCCTTGCAAACTGCGGCCATAAAACGACGGCGTTTGATTCAACAGCAACAGCAGCAAAGCCAGCAACCTCATGAATGGACCGCATTTCCAATAAACATCTCTACGGGACAGAAACAGCATTTCTACAACATTGGCTCCGATAATAACACACCTATGACTGCAGCAACGGCAATATCAAAATTATCATCTCTCCAAAGGCCAAAGTCCCATTCACATAACAATACCGGTCCATTGACACCCTCAGCTTCCCAAACAAACAAAACCACGTCCCTTGTCTCCCTATCTCCCTGCCACATCTGCCATCGCCGCCCAACAACCCGTTCCACCCTCGACGCCTACGGAGACTGCGACCTCTGCGCCGAGCGGACATGTTACATCTGCCTACGAGAGTGTATGTCTGTCGACTGCAACGTACCTCACTTCCCCCGGAATGAAGATTCAGGCAATAACAAGGATAATAACGATAGTAATACCGGAAGCAATGGTTCCGATTGGCGAGGGAAGACTTTCCCGCAAAATTCTGGGCCAGTGCATGGAGAAGAAGTGGACTGTGAGAGGATGGGGCGAAAAGTGTGCTCGTGGTGTGCAGTTGAGGGCGTTTTGGAAGGTGGGGGAGAGGTCGTGAGGTGTTTTGCTTGTGTGGCTGGATGGTGACACTACTACCGTTTGATTGGCTGGGTTTTGGGTGTCGGTGAGATGGTGAATCGCGAGCATACTTATTTGTGTATGTGTTTACGCATTCTTTGGGTTTCCGCTATGTGAGCGCAGGCGGAAGAGTTGAACGAACCGAATACCCCCGATTCATTTTTGCAGCGTTATGGAAACCCAGGATACCTACGCCTTGGATGGCGTCCAGGGTGATATTTTTTGTTCCTGTTGCTGATAGATTGACACATACGGAACGACGCATCAAATTTTTGTTTGGGAATTCATATGGGTTATGATGGCGGCAAACTTCTCTTTTATTCTTAGAATGCGGGTATATAATAGCTTATCAATCTTTGTTATAGGGCTTTGTTCTGGGTACGCTTTTGTGCATATATGTGTTATGTGCATATTTGTTGAATATGGGTTTCTGGAAACAAATCTTTCATTGGCCATATGCCACAGACGACCCCCATTAGATATAGCGGCTAGTAATAATATATGAACATTAGACAAGGCAGAAATGAACCTTCCAATAAGAGGAGTAAATATCCCATAGAGCATAATGCAGTATCCAGCCCATTGCGTCCCTGGAACCTGAAAAATAGGAGATTCCTAAAGAAGTCGACCTTATAACCTATGGAGCCAAAAGCAATACAATTTAAAATGAAAAAAATATATATCCTGACGCACAAATTTAAGAAGACAAATGCACACAGAAGGACATTAAGATCCGAGGAATACAAAATAAATAACTAAGACCCGGCATGGGACAATAGCAACAAGCGCCCATTCTACCTCCCAAACCTCATTTCCGCTTTTGCAAACCGCCATAAGCCCTTTAGGAACTTTTGATACTCAACGGCCTCTCCACCACCAGTGATCAAACCTCCCTTATTCCCTGTACAATATATCTCCGTCAACCGCAACTGCCACGGCGGATACCCATCCAGCCGCACAAATGGCCCAAACACCATCAGCAGGTCCGGATCAGATTTCATCAACACCGCTGTTGCGGCGTCTGTCTCCGCAGACGCTGGCACGGTATTAGCAGACGACAACAACGGCGAATCTGACACAGCAGTAGTACCGGTACCGCCGGACGAGGCAACGCTTTCCCGCTCGTCAAAGTGCGGATCTGGAGTACCAGCCAGCGGTGGTGTAGGTGCGGAGGTCAATTCACTGATCTCTGCCTCGATGAGTTTTGGGCTTATGTCTTGAGGGGAAAGCTTGCCATGCTGGGCCATTTCGGTTAGGGTCTTCGTCAGGTCGACGATAGTTTCGCGCCCGTCTGTGGCGGAGAGGAGGAGGAGGGTGAGGAGGGCTGGATTTGCTTTTGAGGATGGCGGGCAGAGAGTTGGGGAGTAGATGGCGTGGTGTGGGGCGAAGAGGCGGAGGGTAGGTTGGTGTGAGGGAGGTCCGTAGTATGTTGATAGCTTGCTTATGATTATTTTGTGAAGGGTGGGGATGTAGGATTTTAGGATGCCTGTATTTAAAAATGTTAGTTGTGTTTATTTGGTTATTGGTTTTGGTTTGTCTCCTTGTTGCTTTACTTCGATAATATGGGAGGGAAGAAAGGGGAAGTCGGCGGTACCTGTCTTCTCATATATGCTCAACATAGGTATTCCGGCACACGAGCTCCAGGCCACCAACTCTGCCACCTCGTCCATAATCATATCCAGCGCATCGTCGTCCTTCCCCAGCATCAACACGATACTCAGATGCTGCGGTAAACGGCTCAGGCCACGAACATCCTTTTGTATCAACTCGGGAGTGCGGTGATGGTAGTAAATAATGGCAAGGATCCGATCAATAACAGCATGGTAAGCTTGTCGACATCGAATGTAGATGCTGAACAATACATGGATCAGGAAATAGACGAGATAATGCAGTTTCAATTTGAGGAATTCTCGGATCGGTTTCTTCTTCTGCTTCTGCTTCCGTTTCCCATTCCTGCTGCCGCGCGATGAGCGGATGATAGCTGGGTCTGGGAGGTAGGGTTTGATGAGTTTCTCGCGCTCGGCGGGAGTGAGCTGTGAGGGATCGATTCGGGAGTTCCGGCGGATACGCGGGTCGGTGGGGAGAGCCATGAGACGGAGTGTAAATTGGCGGCTGCGGTCCAGGAGTTAACCGTCTCGGCCAACTCGGAGACGGTTAAGTATTATTTCTATAGGATCGCACGGGTCAAACTACATAAGATTCGGGTCGAAAAGGAAGTCGACAGGTCATCCGTATTTGTAGTTTTGTATTTCGGTGGGAAGGGAGAGAGGAAGAATGCCCAAATATTTATTTATCCTGATATCCGCGCCATGTTGAGGCTGCGATGATTTTTCCCCTTGCGTCATGCGCTGGCTGAGCGGCAACGACAACTTGTCCTCAATTGGATAATTCTGCCTGATCAATTTTTAGGAAATAAAATCCTACTCTGACCTTCTCCCTGCTTATCTTATGTTCATGCTATTTTCTGCTTACAATATTTAGGTCCCAATAAAATCAGCATAAATTATGAAAAACTGCTTCGCACCCAGAGTGTGGCAGTTAATTTCGCGTGGCAATACGGAGTAGAGCCCTATACATACAAACGCTCAAGCCAAGGATAACGACAACACCTAAAATACAACCTACTGAGAACAACTGCAACTATTAACCGTTCATTATTCACTTATTTACAACGACTACAGGACATCATTACCCTAAACACTCGAATATGACTAAACCACATAAGTTCCCTCGCGTGTACCAATGATCGCGCGGCTACCGGGCCGCTCATCACCAACATGCCAGATACCGCCTCCTTAAATTCGCAGAGCGCCCGCTCCACCGTTACCAGATCCATTTTCAACAAAGGCCCAACCTTCACTCTCGAAACCTTCTCCAACCGTGACTTCATTGTCAAGGACTTCATTGAGTCTCTCTCGGACACTGCCATCCCCGCGTCCCAGCGCCGATCAGGTGGACCCAGCGGGAACCAGCCATTCGACCCCAAACCCCTTATTCGGACCTTCGAACATGCCCAGCGTCGCATGGTCGAGCTATCTGGCGATCTGGAGCTACGGGAAAATGAGCTATCCGCCGCTGTTAGGAGGGCAGAGGCTCAACATGCACAAAACGTTAGTTCCCTTGGCCGTAAATTAAGCCAGACCATTGAGTCGTTTCAGAAGTTGGATACATCATTGAATGGGCCAGGCAATGGAAGCGGTGGCAATGTTGCTGTTGAAACAGGAAAAAAGCTGGAGGAACTTGATCGTCAGAGACGGAGGGCGTTGGATGCGCATTTCTTGATCGAGTGCTGGGATGAAGTCAGCAACCGTGGGGAATTGTCTCTGTTGGAAAATCTGAGACGGTCGGGAAGCGGTGAGGGAAAGGTTAGGTCTGCGCATATTGCGAGACAGTTACTTAGGATAAGCCAAAGGTTAGATCCGAAAAGCTGGAGCGAGAGAAATGGCAGTTCCGCAATGAAGGGAGGGTACATGAATGGCTCATCTTCTGGGAACCGTATAAATACAAGGGAGATTATCGAGAAATTCTCAGAGACTTTGGAGAAAGATCTACTAAAGCAGTTTGATGACTTTTATCGGAAAGCAAATTTTGATGGCATGCGTGACTGTGCAGCTGTGCTGTACGATTTCAACGGTGGTGCTAGCGTTGTTGGCTTGTTTGTGAATCAACACCAGTTCTTTATTGACCGCAGCCAGCTCATTACTGAGGAGATTGGAGGTGATGCGGAGACGTGGGAAAGGTTGGCTGACCCCGACGCGGATCCGCCAGGTGTTGAGCCTAGCCTGCAGTCGCTGGTCGACGAGGTCAAGGTGGTAGTTCAGGAAGAATCTGCGATCATCAAGCGTGCGTTTCCGTATTACGAGCAGGTTCTTGACAAATTTTTACAGAGAATTTTCCAACAATCGATACAGCAGCGATTGGAAATGGTATTAGATAAGGCTGATAGCGTGTCGTCGTTGGCGTTCCTAAGGTCCCTCCAGACTGCGCGGAGTTATATCAGTGGTCTAGTCGATGATATGAAGTCCCATGGTCTGACAGAACACCCGGAAACCATATCGTCCAAGACGGCCATCATCCTGGACCAGCAATTGGAAGACCTTTTCGTTCCCTACTTTGGTAGCTCGTCCTACATCGAAAGGGAAAAGAAGAATTTGGAAGAGCTTTACACCTCACTCATGTTCAAGTTCACAACCTTCCATAGTCGCCGGAAAAAATCAGCCACCACATTTATGTCATCTTTGGCAAAATCTGGCAGCGAACTTATTCATTCCGCCAAAGATGCGTATATGAGCCGGCTCGATTCCTCAGATTTTACACCCACTCAGAAACGAATGCTACTGCGCGTTGCTGGTCTCAAAGACAATGCAGATTTGCAAAAACACAACGAAATTGAGCTTACGGAGGAAGACGGCCTCTTGAACGTTGCCTTTTCGAAGCGAATGTTGAAATGGCTCGCCGAAGGCGTTGGGCGAGATCTAGAATTGAGCGTCAACAGCGAAACACCGAAAGATGTTTCCGCGCTCCTAAGCATGCTTCTTTCTATGATGGGAGAAGGATACGTCGAGGTTGCGCTCGATGGGGCTCTCGAATCCGCCTCAAGCCAAGAGTCCACAAAGACAGAACCCGACTTTTCATATTTGCGCAACTTGCGTGCTGCAATTAGCATCACGCACCTCATGATGACATGCATTAATTCTGTACTTATTCCGCTAGCAGCCGGAAATATTACTATCAGAAGGGATATGGAGAAAAAGGCTGCGCTCACAATGAACTGTATCGAGGACAAAATCAACTGTATTGAACAAAAAACCGTGGATGTGACCCTGTCCTGGGTTTCGCGGCTTCTTTCAGGCCAGAAAAAAAACGATTTCCGCCCCAGAGAAGGTACCGCGGATGGTGGTACAGCATGGCTGGAAATGCTGCAGACACCAGTAAGTTTTATTTACTAACGAGAAGCCCCATCTCCTCTCCTCGATAAGCAAAGGGAAATATAATAGGTTCCATTACTGACACCATTCCAGACCTGCGCCGGCATCTCTACCTTCCTCAGCCGTCTACACACCACAATCCTGACTTCCCTCCCCGCCAGCGGCTCAAACATCAAAATTTTCCTCACCGAAATCGCTCTGGGTGTCCGCACCTTACTCCTCGAGCACTTCAAGCGCTTCCCCGTCAATGGGCCTGGTGGCCTCATGGTTACAAAGGACATGACCTGTTATGTGGATCTGTTACGATCATGGGACATTGATGATGCCGTTAAGGGTGTTGGTGGCGCGCTCGATGCCCTACTAGAAGTCGGCAGTTTGTTTGTCGTTGGACCTGAAGCGCTGAGAGAGAGGGTTCGGGCAGGAACTACTGGGACAAGTGGTAGGGCTGGCGGTGCGTCCGGGACCAGTAGGGCTGGTGGATCTGGAGGCGCGGCGCAGGGCACGGCGGGGGCCGGATTAACGATTCAGGAAGTCAGGGCATACGTTATGAGAAGAGAGGATTCGGGGACTGTTGGAATGCAGAGTGTTTTTAATACTTTGTGAACGTGACTGAATATGGAAGAGGCGGTTTGGCTCACCCTCGTGATTTTATTTTTGATTCCCATTGGTTTTACTTATGTCATTTCTTCGTTTTATATTGAGCTATTGATTTTTTACCTCTTTGGATCTGAGTTGTCGTTATTTTGTAAATGGTACAAGATGTACCGTAGATGTATTATAATATATCTTCTAATAGACAAGAAAATGGCATGTGCCATACAAAATTATTAGGAGCTCATGCTTTCTAACTTGGTAAAGATCTTCAACTGAAGCGAAATTTTGTTGTGATAGTAGCTCTTTATAGGATAGGATTTTAGAGTTTGGCAAATAAACGCTTTATGACATACAATGTCCTTCTTGATAACAGATGTAGAGTGGGAGGAACTCTCGAAAAAGAGTTTGTTTGATAAAGTGGTTGCGGATACATAAAGTTCTCCATTTCATAGGTATTTGGGAACCTGGCACGATAATATTAGTATATACTCTCATCACATTAATACTACTCCCTAGATGGAAAAACGGGCTATTCATATCGATTCAGTACAGATATATCTGGTATCAGTAATGAATAGCAGGTCTCCTGGCAAATTCTGTCAAAACATTTTCTCTAGACATTTTGAGATTCTGATGTGGGGAGACAATTTTAAATACCAAATGTTCTGATTCTTGACGAATGCTTACTTGTGCCAGATCTACGGAGTACGTACAGAGTAGAGACAAGCAGAACTTAGCTAATTATTAAGACGTCGTTTGCTCCGCAGTTACTTAATAATCATGGCCTTTTGAGTAAGATTCATGTGTGAAGGCATAACTATTGCGACTGGCATATCCAGGCTCTGCCGAAGTCTTGTTGCTTATCTGCGGAACTTTCAGTTTGAAGTTTGAAGGCGAGAGGAGGAAGCAAGCAGCAAAATGGTATATCAATAGTTATACCGTTTAATAGGATTAACAAATACGACACTTTACGCGAGACTCACCAATGCATTTCCTCCCAAACATGATCGACAAGTATGCGGGTGACGACTGAGGTAGGCTTTGTTAAAAAAGAAAAAGAAAAAGAAAAAGAGAAAAAAAGCAAAAAAAGAGGAGTGATAATTGGGTAGGCCTGGGATATGGGTAATCAGGTGTAGATGTGCCTAAGACATGTCCACGTACAGTACTCCGTACATTAGTACATACTGTACAATCTTGGGTTCGTATAACGACACAGTACCGAACATGTAGCAACGAGAACGAATCAATTGACGCCGGACAGGAATACCAGAGAGCTTTACTCGTATTCAGTGCTCGTATTCTCTCCAGAAGGGGACTTGCTGGGTGAGCTTCAGCAAAAACTATTGGGAACGACAAAATGGAAAAGAAAAAAAAGAAAGGAAAGGAAAAGGACTTCGTAAGTAGCTCTGCAGATCGGACACAGGTGTCCCTTGTTGATCTATGGGTTTAGGTTTGATCTGATGAGGCTGATGAGCCAGCGCAGTGGGGAAAATTTAACAGTTTTTGCCCGAGTTGAGTAAGGGTGGATTGTTCCCCTAAATTTGAGAACCAAGTCAAGCTTTTTATAGCTAGTGTACGGAGTATTAAGTTTTGTACTGTACGGAGTACTATGATGCATCAACGAATCTACAAACTACGCTGTAAGTAAACTATGGATTTTAACGAGTCATTACAATGTGCCATGAGGGGATAAAGGGTTTACACAAGTTAACGTAAAGTGATACTACCCTTTGTAATACTTCTGACCTTTTCCTTCGAAGTTATCGAGAATTTAAAGAATCAATATCCAGCGGAGTTTGTCAGAGGACGTGGGGAGCAACATAGTACTCTACACACGGTCTTGAACCTGACCCCGTCTGAAGAGGTGGGTCAGACGGGTAAAATCGAATTTTGGAAACCAATTGCTTCTGTTCCCCTTTCAGCCGCTGCTCCTGTAACGCTCGTGTCATGACAAGGCGTACTGGTGGAAATCACACTTGGCGATGAGGTTTGTCTCCTATCAACGGTTAGGAGCCCATGTCGTCGTCAGAATGCTGTTCCCTCCCATTGCCTCTAGCTGAGGGAATAATCGCCGCCAATGAATGGTTGCCATCAATCCTGCCCTCAATAATATCTGAACCAAAAAAGATGTACTGGGGTGTTATAATAGGCAGCCGCGTGGTCGCAAATTTCCGTTGCACTGTAACCCACCCATCGATCTCGGGTTCTGTCTCGGCACCACCCGTCACGATGTAATTGGGAAATTGGCGGTCAAACAACAAGGAAAACGAGAATTTGTTGTGATCACAATCCTGTATCGACAGCGATAGCTTCGTATTATGTATGATTAGCTCCATATTTCTTTTTCTAGATATCATAGTTCGGATATGATCCCAGAAGTGGAGTAGGAGAAAACAGACGTAGAAAATTGTGGCCATCTAGAAAGCCTACAAAAGCTCGTCCAACCCCAGGGAAAAGCAGGAGAAAATCTCCCAAAATTGAACATCGATCTAACTTAGAATATCGTCCTGCAATAATCGATAAAAAAATAGTTCCTTCCTGCTTGAACCTAACCACCTCCCCATATCCTCCCACTATGAAGTTCAGCATCGTCAACATCCTAGTTTCTGGTCTTCTACTGGCTGCTGCTGGTGTGGACGCCTGCCAATGTCGCGTGGGCTCCAGACAGGGTCAATACTGCGGCCACTGCTCCGCGGTTCTCGTTACCCCGGACTTTGTCTATGACCACGTGTACGAGTGTAATGAAAGGGGCGGCTGCCAGGACTATGGAAAGCGCACGGATTGCGAGAGGAGCAATAACCCTTGCCCGTTTTAATATGGTGGGTTGGGCTTCTTCCTCTTCCTCTTCCTTGCATTTTCAAAGAAATAAAACGGGCTTCCTTTTTGTGGATCGTTTGAAAGGTGGCAAAGAATGGCGAATAATTGATATTTCATAGGACGCTCCGAAATGAAGCGGGTTTCGAGTGGTTACCTGGATGTTTACGAAAGTCGGAATGGCTTAGCATTTAGAAAGAAGACGAAAAGGTTTTGTAGGAGAACGTCAGCTTATCAAGCTTAGCTAGTTGAGGGTGGAATGCAGGAACTTGTGCAATCAATTGATATTTTTTTCCTTTCTTAACTTTTTGGCTCTTGACTCCTTCATCAATGTCCCGGGAGGGGCGTTGCCTGCCCGCAAAAGGGAGGTCGCAGAAGTTTTTTAAGGTTACCATGGCAAAATCAAGGTGCCAATTTAGCCTACAACTTGGAGTCTGGATCAATGCATCAAGCACCAGCATTTTTTTTTTTTTGGCTATGGCGGAATAAATATTGTGTAGGGACGAGAGATGGAGCGTCCTTGCGTATGATTGTGGGGAAGTCAAAATAAGGTTGAGATTTGGGCAACACGGAGGGACTTGGCAACAAGCCTTAACCCAACCCCAGGACGATCATGCAGCCTCGCAAAAATTGTGCGTGGAGAAAGTTGCTCTTCCAACCTTCAAACAGTACATATTTGTTAGAAAAGGTTTTTTAACATCATTTATGAATAAGCCATTGCTAAAGAGTTGTTTGAATAAAGAGAAAAATGAAGAAAATAAAGAGAAAGAGAAAGTGGAAGAGGAGGAGATGGAGGAAGAAGAAAAAAGAAGCTATCAAGTTTTCTTCTTTGAATTTACAAATCACTGTGCATTATCCGATATTTCATATTAGAACCATTTCTAACATGGGCAGAAAATGTTTTGTTGAGCGACTAATTACTGACACAGTTTCCACTCAGGCAGCCTCACAAAAATAGAAGAATAGAAAAGAATAGAAATAAACATTAAACATTAAAACTTAAGAAAAGTAACAGCAACATGGAGAGCGCACTTGCTTATTTATATACATAGCAGACAAAAAAAAAAAAAAAAAAAAAAATGTCAGCCGAGGCTAGCTCTCCTGTGTGATTCCAGCCCCTCTTCCTCCAGTGTTTACTGGTGGTGATTGAGCTCTTTGCCCCAGTAGCCGACAATAAATTGGTTATTCAAGGTTTTTCTCCTTTTGGCAGGACATAATGAATTCGTTACAACGGTAAGCAGCCAGCTTGAAACGCGATTTATGTACTGCGTGGGCGAAAACAGAGCTGTCAACAGAAATTTCTCCACAATTTTCGTCGAGCTTGAGGGTACGAGATTGAGCACCAGGACCATAGAACCACTAAAATACTCGCGAATTAGTAATAGTATTTCACAGTAGGGGTGAGTTACCTACCACTCTCTCCTCGAGCATGACGGGGTGCCCTAAAAGGCATCCCTACTCCAAATTTCCCACAAAGCGGATACCTTTCCCACCCATCTTAAGCCATTTATCATAATCGGGCCTTCTGGATCCGCGTCAGATGGATGAAAGTTCTTAGGTGACAGGGTTAATGGGATAGGAATGTCAGAGCGTGATTTGGAGAGGTAGTCGGATAATTTAAGTGGTGATCGAAAGAGAGGCTTCTCAACGATCTTTACTATGATGAAGAATTTCGTCGTGAGTGATTTCGAGAGTACTTCCTTAGCAGTGTCAAGCATATCGTTCACTAAGACCCAACCTCCAGGGTAAGGAACAGTGGTCTCGAATCGGAGCTGATGGCAAAATCAAGATTATAACGGCTTATATCGCTGCCATCAGCACTGATATGAAATGTTAAATTTGTATCCATGTCGAACGAAAATTTGCCACTTTTTTGGAACAAAAATTTATCATTGAGCTCATGACTTGTTGCTTTGACAATCGATTCATGAACAGGAGCTGGCTGCTGGCCTGTGGAGTATGGATGTAGCTGACATTTTTCGGTTGAAGTGAAGGCGCTTAATTTTGGCTTTGTCGGACCTAATCAAAAATAGATTATCAAACTGAGGAAGGGCATCGCAGTAGAGACAAAGAAACTTACTCATCACTGTCGAATTTGTTTGACAAGAGAAAATATTGCCGCTGTGTTGTTTTAAACGAATAGTTTCCCGTGGAAAATCGGTCGGATACACACCAGCATAAACTTGCTTCAGTTGCTCTTCAGTGAGTGAAGAAAACTCCTCATGGGCATTGACAAGCTTGAACTTACTTGTCTTGGGAAGGAGACGCGTTGAAAAACTTTGAGGGTACAAAATGGGTGCTGTATACATTTTGAGATTGAGATTATATGAGACCGTCAAAGCCGCCGTGTATCAGACAAACGACCCTTAGCCACTGAGGGCGTCCTTTTTGGCGTAGCTGTTAAGTCTCACAGACCATTTATGCAAGCAACTAGTACGGAAAGTAATTTGTTAGATGCTGACTTAAAAGTGCTAGTAGTAGTAATGAGGACGGGTTGAACGGTGCCACCTCTGATTCGTTACATAAACCCTAATTAACTTAAAAAGTTAGCTTTTGGGTAGTAGCTCGGCGCGTTAACTCGATGGGATTTGGAAGCTGAATCTAAATACTATGAAACAAAAATGCAAGACTATTCGTTGTAGCTAAGTGAGGATTACAAAAAAAAAGATAAATAAATAGATAAATAAACAAATAAAAAAATAAAAGTAAAAATAAAAATAAAGAGGAGGATTCACTGGATATTTAATGAAAGAAGAAATAAACAAACAAGTAAATATAACTGAAGGAGAGGATGGGTGTTGACAATCTCCTTACTTGTGATAACCGTAACTTATCCTCTGAGGGGACAAGCTGCACCGGGATGTTCTAACGACTCTCTACTGGTAGTACTCAACGATTAACATAAAGAAAGACAGGATACTCAGTGCTTAGAACGTAGATGGAAGCCTCGTTTTATTTCCCACAAAGCTAAGGAGAAGAGAGAGAGTAGAGAAAACTTTCTTCGTTTATAATACTAAATCAAGAATCATTGGTATTGTCTCCGTGAGGTCAAGAGAGCTCTGATATTCATCTATCCAAATTGGGGAGACAACACGAAGTATTTCCTCATGCTTTAGTTTTGTCATCTCCTCCAAATATACATCTATATAGTACCTCTAGCATCAGAAACAGACGCGAAAACACCAGCATGAACGGCGACGAAGTATCCTGAAAAATATGACACCCAGTCACCAAAAATTCGAAAGTCACACTTCCCCAACGTCACAAATACTCGTCCATCGGACGTTCTTTAATCCCTGTGGCACCGACAGCCCCTCTACGGTCCAACTAGCAATAGCTAACTCAAACACCCAGGCAAGAATCGTCTTCCCCCAATGCGTCTCCCTTCCCCAGATAACATCTTCGATTACTGCGCCAACGCCATTGAGAAGGAAGAACGCATAGATCCGAGCAAGAGCATCGAAGGGTAGTAGTGGCTTCAGACCATACACGTGGAAAAATCCCATCAGCCCAAACGAAGCAATTACGCCAATAGCTCTGGCTATCGAAACTGGCACACCGTACCGTTCGTGTAGATTATGTCGTATCGGCTCATAGGCAAGCGAACGACAGGGGCTGGCGAAGGCACTGTGCCATGTTTCACTCCAGAATGTGCTCAGGGACGTTGCCGTATAAAGAGGCCCAAACAACGGAGGGCTGGTGGGGTAACGGAGTAGGAGCTGAAGGGACTCCCAAAGTACATATATGGCCAGTAGAACCTCCAACGCAACGACTGTAGGGTTCGATTGTGGAAATAGGGTTTGTAGAATGGCAAAGAGTAGCACATGAAGTACGAGATTAACCGGCTCTGAAAAGTGAGGCTTCCATTGCTTAGGTTTCGGATTTACCCTCCCGTTGTTGCGATAATTATTTTCACTCTTTGCCCTCTGGGGGCCGGGGCCAGTTGCGGGTGCGGGTGCGGGACCAAGCCGTGTGGTATTTGGCGTAAAGGATTCGTATCGCAATTCCGTTAGATAGAGAAGAGCAAGCAAAGCATATGAAGGTATCGGATCGTGCGCATACTGCGGCGGGTTATGACGTCGCGCGAATAAGTCCAGCGCCTTCATCACGCCGATAGCAGCTATAAATGACGTCAGGAAATGTTCGCTTTCGACGGTGCGCTTCTGTAATGATCTATCGTGCTCACAAACAATAGTTACAACGCCCGCTTAATAAGTATATCAAATATTCTAAAACATCATCCCCACGGATATTGCCAAATAGCGCCAATTGGCCTGGTATCTGGCGGTTTGGAGACCAGCATGGGCAAAATAAAATAAAAATAAAAATAAAAATAAAAATAAAAATAAAAGGGAAAAAATATGGAAAAATGAAAAATAAACCAAAACCACAATCACAAAAAGAGAAAGAGATTAATCTCCTTACCAGCAAATAGCTGCAAACTCCGAACCATATTGCACTCCAAGACCACCAAGCAGCTACTTCCAATAAACCCAATACTCGCTAACAAGCTCAGAATCTCGAATTTCCTAATTTCGCGCTGAGCGAGCGCGTATAGCGAGGCATAAAGCAGTAAAGTAGGCGCCAGTAACGAGGCAATGCAAAAGCCCAAGTTGATTCCTATTTGCCTGAGCGCTCTCTGTGCTTCAGGGGTAGAGGCAATGTAGTAAAAGAGCGGGTTGGCCATGTCTTTGGGAGCTGATTTGCGGCCCCGTTCGCCAACCCACCTCACCCCTATTCCGAGTTGTTAATTACTAAGAAGGGCTGATCCACGCAATAAATTGGGATGTAAGCTTTGGGGATATATTGGGATGCTTGTTGAAGTTGTTGATATGCAAGTTCCAAAAATGGGGACAACAGGGCATCAGCGGTACAATGGGCCGCAGCAGTTAAGATAGAAATTATGAGCAGGCAACTAGCTAAGGAAAACGATATCGTAGAGATCGATGTAGTAGGTATTTTTAGCTTGAGGCAAATTTGGCCGCTTTGGTATCAGATCAACTGGCGGTGACAATTAGCAATCGCTGGAGGTGAACTCTAACAATTCAAGCCAGGAACGATTTCAACCAGTGGCCTTCTGCTTTATCTTCTGGCGTGAAAACTCCAGAAGAGCAGAATGAGTGTTGACAGTGCCAGATGTAAATGATTTCAAAATAAACATTTACGGTCATAACAGGAGGCTGGATATAATTTGCCACCGCATTCTCCACACAAGGAACCAGGAACCTGCACGTACGGGAGGGGATCAGCAAGAACCATGAATCATCACATGCATGATAAAACAATTGAAAGACATTCAAGTGTCAGAAAACAACCTGAAACACTTCATGTGCTCTCCAACAAGTACCCAGGGTTGTAGTGGTCAAAGGGCAGCGAACGTTTGCCAATTTTTGACAGTCGAAAGCCGGAAGTTCCGGCAAGGAAAATATCCTTGTTCCTGAGACAGAGCATGGACGGAGGAGGTAAAACAATGACCGAGCCGCTTTTTTTGCTTTTTTTCTAGGTGCAGTTTTGACCATTTCGTCCTTTTGTTATTTTGAGAAATAAATAGTATTTTAATGTACAGAGTAACGAGGGCAATTTCTGCCAGACAAGCGTAACATTCTGCTGGTTCTGCTGGTTTAAAATAATAGCTAACAGTAACCGGGGGGTGGGGCTACTCTTATATGGGGTTTTAAGAAAACTGAGTGAACGCCAGCCTGTGTCCGCTAAACTGGGGTTATTAATCACAAGTTGCTTCTAATTCTATCTCTGTTAAAAACTTCGGGAATCATTGCTAAAATGGAGTAAGGAAATATTTAAGACAGAAACCAGGAAAATGCTTGATGTAGGACTATCATCGTCTTTTGACTCCAAAAATAAGAGGTCATGGTAAATGTCCCTCACGGATTCTTCAAGTTTGGAATTATCAAACCAAAAGACAAAAGGAAAAAGGTGACACTAAAGAGCAAGAAGCGAAAGAGCATAACTTATCGCGGGATATAAAATGCGAATAATGCGATAGTCTGGAGGCTCCGACACTGCTGGCCATCATTTTGCAGCAAACATTTTATGTAGTGAAACTATATTGTTGTTGATTTCAACTTCTCACCGAGCTCATCCACAGATTTATCCACGTCCTGAATCACCGGTTGATTCTCGGCCTGGTCAGCTTCCTTGAGTATCTTTTCGGCCCTTGTCTGGAAGTCGATCTCAGCCTCAGATCCTACGCTTTCCCATTCCCATTCCTCCTCCTCCTCTTCCTCCTCCTCTTCCTCCTCCTCTTCTTCCTCCCCCTCCAGCTCGTCAAGTTCATCCAGACCCCACGCATCATCCTCATCAGCTTTACCAAGTCGCTCCTTACGCCTCTTCAGCAGCTCCTGCAACCTCATAATATTCTCATTATCTTCGTCGAAAGCATTCGCATTAAGTAGGACCTTCTTCACCGCAGGGAGGCTTGTTTTTGCAACGTGGACCAACGCTCCTACTCCCTTGCCATTTATCTCGTTCCCTTTGAGCTTAAGAATCTCAAGCTTCCTGTTCCCGCCAGCAGAGAGCGCCTTAGCGATTCGGAGCCAACCCTTGGCGGTAAGAGCGCAGTCATCAACTCCCAGTTCACGAAGGCATGGCAACCCCGACAACACTGCAGCTAGAGCAGCAGAGCCATCCTTCCCATATGTATTATCTTCCAGGTCCAAAACTTCTAGCTCTGGTGCGTGACAAATGCCCCTGCTCAGCAGTTTTACGATGCCCTTGGGGTAAATGCCGTTTTGCTTCATCCTAATTGTGCGCAAGCCTTTCCCGTTTGCCTTAATAGCTCGTGCCCATGCATCCATGCTTCCAGCCTCGAGTCTATTCCGCCCGCAGACGATGGTCTCGAGGGGTGGAATTTCATATTTGATTTCAGGGTTGGATCGCGCCTTGAGTTTGCTGTCGCTGAGCTCCGTTAGAGCATTCGCGATAAATGTACCTGCTTCTGGGCCCAGGCCGTTGTTGTTCAGTATCAAATGGCGGAGCGGAAGGTGAGCTCTCAGGAATTCGACAAGGGGATCTTTCGTATTAACTCCGAATGCATTGTCACTGAGATCAATAGTTTGTAAGGTGTGGACCTCAAGGAGGGGTCTGAGGAGGGAGTAGAGCGCAGTGGGTATCTCGTTAAGTAGGCGACCGGTGAAAAGATCGTCAAGCCTGATGTTTCGGAGGTTTTTCTGTTTGCGCAGAAGCAGGCCTAATTTCCTGCATGCATCGGGGCTGTATGAGTTGCCTCCAAGGTGTATTTCAGTAAAAACATCATCGCTTTTGATGAGAGGTTCGATATATTCCTCAAGCTCTTCGAGGCGATCATTGTCCAACTTTTGGATTTCCACATCGATCTTTTCGAGCTCGCTCTCTATATTCTTCAATTCTGCTTCTGCATCATATTTAGCCTGGAGTTGACCTCTCTCCCCTTCAAGTATTCCCTTTTTCTTTTCAAGTATTTCTTTCTTGGAGTCAAATTTCTGGCCCTTGACCCCGATGACAAAAAGGGTGGAGGGGGGGGCCATGGCGGGGTAAATGCCTGTGTGGTGGGCAGACCGGCTCGTCACAGAAGGTAGTATTTTCAAAGGTAATATATAGAATACCAGCGTATTTATCTAAATAAGCCGAGAATATCAACAGAGCGAACCAGAAGAATATGAAATGCTTCAAACTCAGAGTGAAGCAAAGTTGGATGAAATTATTGTAATTTCCAGATTTGTTGATGTCGACGGGCTCGAGGCGATTTCGGCAAGATGGATATTCCGATCGCCGAAGAGTAATTAAGTTTACCCCGAGATGCTAAACCAAGATCCTTGCCCGTTAATCAAACATTTCCATCGATTGCATCCCTCCTCCCGTTTGCTCATCGAGACCTTTCCTTCTTTCTTCTTTTCTTTTGGTATCCTCTTTTATACAATGTCGTCTACCGCTATCTCGTCCGTTCCCAACAGTAAGTTCCAATAGTAGCTCCCGAACCTGTTCTACCAAGATAGCGATCCACCAACTGCCCACAGCGGCGGAACATGAAGCTAACCACCTACTGTCCTCCTCTCTAGCCCTCAATTCCTCCGCATCTGGTTCTGCAGAATCACCTTCAAAACCAAAGGTACTTCCTTCCTTTTCTTTTTCCTTTTTCCCCTTCCCTTTTTCTTCTCTAGCCACATCCGGCCAGTCAGCCATCCGTCAGCTCCATCCCTCAAATGCGACCCCTTCTAGCAATGTGCCATCTAACTAACACTGAATTGAAAAACCCCTCATAGCCATGCTGTGTCTGCAAAACCGAAAAAGCTGCTCGTGACGATTGTATGCTCTTCTCCAAATCAGACGACCCCGCGCAACAGGAATGTCGGCCGCTCGTTGAGAAGTATAAGACTTGCATGGCTGGCTTTGGGTTCAAGATATAATGAAAAACGAAAAGCGCGAACGAAAAGTAAACCAAAACCAATGCAAAAACAAAAACCAACGGAGGCGGAAATCATATGCGGCGTATCCAAGAATCAGGACTGATTTGCGATCAAAGGGTGTTTGAAACATGTAGCTTGACTACATGTACAATACGATGACGTGTAAGATAGAGAGATTTTTCTTGGATTATCCGCCGGATATCTTTTGGGGCGTTACCATTGGAGCTTCCCCCCCCTTTCTCCTTGGGGGGCGGAGGGAATAAGTATACGCACTCTTTGTACATAATTCGGGAGTGTTTCGTCCATTCCCCACAACTTTCGCTCACTGTGTTTTGTGCATATTATTACTCGGGTTAGGGTGTATAATAGAAGGTCTCCACTTTACTCTATTTGAATTCGAAGTTGGGATACTCGGTGCCTATTTTCTCTAAATTCATAGAAATGTTCTCAAAACCGCTTTCCTCTCTTGATTCCCTTAAGATAGGGAAAGGTGCAGGGCAAGAGGAGAAGTAGCAGATAAATCAGCTTATATTCATATAGGAAGTGTAAGTAAGAGCTAGGCACTTTGCTTTGCTCGGTTACATGCAATTTTCTCCGTGATATTTAAATAAAATTCAGAGACGAAGGATAGACGCAGTGGTTACTCAGTACCGTGCAAACATTAACCACGCAATGCGGCGCAATGCTACTAATGGGGAGAAAAGAGATAAAACAATCGAGGTATAACATAGTAGAAAAGATAATGGGGGGAGGAAGTCGAAAAGGAGATAAAAAGAGAAGGAAAGATAACTCGCTAACACCATAAAAGGTAACACACCAAACAAAGGGGTAAAGACGTCAATTTAATGACCCCAGGAAAACAAGCGACCGTACAGTCGCCGTACAAGAGTATTAACTTGAAGCTAACAAAAAGCTAACTGATGCCTGCAGAAAGTATATTCAAACCCGCCTTCATTCTAAGGTTGACATTGAAAAACTAAGAACTCCAGTTTGCGGCCATTATAAAGATCGTCGAGCAGAGAAAACAAAGCGAGTGGAACTAGCATGTTACCCGTTACACACTTGTTTTTCGGTGCAGATGAGTTTGTTATTGTCGTCAGGTACCTCTAGGTGCAGTGATTTTGATCAGTGCGCTTGGAAAACAGAGTTGCCTTGTATTGTGGTCCTTGTGCTGTAGCGGCTGGGTTGATGAGAAGTTTTGCGAATTTGCCAAACTCGATCATTCTGGAGAGAAGGAGATAGGTTTTCAAGATGTTGAGTGCAGGTGTGGATATTTATTTTATTTTATTTTCAAGCACTGATGCTGGACCCTGTGCTACCTCCAACCCATCGAAATCTCCTCAATCCACCTTTGACCGCCTCTTTTCCACAACCAGCCCCAGACTTGATACCCGATAAGCCATCATCCCCCGAACTTCCATTGATAAATCCCCCAAATCCGTTGCTCCCAAGCCCATGTGCAGTCTCTGTGTGGCCCACTTCGCGTCCTAGGACGTATCCAGCCGAGAAACTAATGGCGGAGAATAAAACGACCACACCAGCACTTATAACCCAGGTCATAACAGTGGGACTGATCATGGATGAACTCTGGGACATGGATACTCGCCGTGATCGTTTTGAGGAGGGAGAGTGATTGCGCGATAGGCTGCTTTTTCGTCTTGCTTTGTGGGCTGCGGTGGGCGATGCGGCACGTTTGGAGGACGAAGACCGTGGCGTGCGGCTCTGCTGCCCTGTAATGTTATTGAACGTGGGGGCTACCGCTCTGGCACATTCCTGGCCATGGTCCTCCCCTAGAGCAACAGATTCGGGAACTAATCGGAACGCAGATGGTTCGGGTTTTTCTGTAGTCGTTGGAGGTTGGGAGTCACGTTTAGGTAAGCCACGGGCAGCCGCTGCGCAGGATAAAAGCGTTGAGAGGCTTGCGCGTAGAGCAGCATCGTTGTCTGCTTGGTAGGAAGGAGAAATCATATTGTAAGGGGAGTGTTGTTGTTGTTGGCGCACATGTCGTGCGGAGCGGACACTGGAACGTGAATTTCTTCTTATCCCTGTCCTTAAATTGGAAGGGGCTGATACTGTATTTGCAACAAAGCCGGCTGGTATCGATCGCTGAGTCTGCGAAGCGGGAGGGTGTGAAAATGCATTTGGTTGTGGAGTGAAGGCTGGTGGGTTCGAGTTCAAACCAAGAGCGGTGGAATTATCGTCTTCATCACTAGATAACGTAGCTTCAGACGCTGACGAATTACCACGAAGAAGCACCGCATTTCCGCGAGTTCGAGCAACAATATCCTCGTTTGAGCTGCTCAGCACACGATCTGACTCGCTCTCGCTCTCTTCATATTCATCCTGACTACTGCCCGGGACACTAGGAGAGCGGTGGGAGTAATGAACATTTATATTATCGGAAGCGGGGGTACGACGTTGGCCCCTACGGTGTCGATGATGCGGTACCCGAAGTCCTGTTGTAACAATATCTTCGTTTGCTGTGACGGAGGATAAGGACGAAGACGAAGGTTGAGACGCGAGTTCAATCCAGGAATCTGTATAATAGCTAAATGAGTACATGTTGCACGAACAAGATAAGAAGCGTATTAAAGATAGCCAAAGTTGTCGAAAAATGAAGAAGAAGGTATGGGCGATCAATATGCATGCTTGATACTGGATTGGGCCTGTTTACGCCGTGTTGTTTCCCTGATTATGACGAAACAGCTGCTGGGCACACACCTTCTGACCTCGAATCCCATCCACCAGATGCATTTCGTGATTGAATAACTGTTTCTCGTGACGCAGAGGGCGTGACAGTATCCCTGGGGCCATGGAGCGGTCGTTCCTGGTCCCCTTCGGGAACGTGCCGGTGAGGGTCAAGGTGGTTTGGCTGCATGTTGTATATTCTTGGCACTTCAGGGTAGGATCATCCAACAAAGAGGGGACGAGCCCAGTCACCAGTGGAAGATAAGGACGTGGTATCACTTTTAATCAAGC
This sequence comes from Emergomyces pasteurianus Ep9510, assembly GCA_001883825.1. Classification (NCBI taxonomy): domain Eukaryota; kingdom Fungi; phylum Ascomycota; class Eurotiomycetes; order Onygenales; family Ajellomycetaceae; genus Emergomyces; species Emergomyces pasteurianus. The sequence goes on from LGRN01000004.1 coordinate 184,951, forward strand.
CCCATATACTAGGTCAAATAACAGTTTCTAGAAGGAACGAAGTAGCGGTGGGTGGAGGGGATATATGTCACTAATGGAGGCCCAAGAGAAACGCCGTGAAAGGATATTTAATTGGAGAATATTAACGCAAAAAAACAGTTTAAGGGGAAGTTAAAACAAAGAGGGCGTCATATGAATTTGAAAGAGACGTATGGTAGGAGGAAAGCCGGATGTGTACTCGTGGTCCTGTGGTATCTCTCAGCTGATAGCTACAGAGGTGGAAGGACAACGGGAGGTCAAAAGGATACACTTCAAGGGCTCTAACAGTATCGCAACCGCCACCCGGAAGGATGCACAAACAAATGAAACAAGGAAAAGCGTAAAAGATGAAACTGGCGAAGATGTAGAAGAGTGTGTAGAGGAAGATGATGAGGATCAGGAGTCGTTGAGGAGTTGTTGAGGACAGACAATGAGGCTGGAGCCCAAAAAGGGAACATGGGTTAAGGTGGATGACGCGGTGCGTGGTGTTTGCTCAAAATCCGGGGTATAAACGGCTTACTGCCACTTCAGGGCTGCAAAAGTTAGTTAGTGGGTGGATTTAGAGACTAGCTTAGAGCGTGGGTATAATAAAATTACGTTATCAGGGGCATCACGTGGCGTACCCCGCTTCCCAAAGAAGTCTAAAGTTAGGGCAGCTGATTAGGGTTAGGCCAGGTAGTATCCATATTTAGCAAGGATAAGGAGTAGTTATTTATGGAGCAATACTAACACATCAAATTACACTAAAATCTGGTTGATAACATCGATCTTATTAAACAGGCCAGAGAAACTCGCCTCTGCATATAAAAGGAATCAAAACTTTTGGGGTTAGAACACAAAAATGTGAATAGCAGACAAAAACATAAAAAACCAATTATGTATCATACATTACCTTCACCGCAAAAAGGAATTAATCCTTAGCGCCGATTGGATCGTCGTTCAAAATATTCCGCGAAACATGACGAGCTCACCACTGCGGGTATTATGCGGGACGTGATGATGGGTCTAATCAAATGTAGTCTTCTTGCCACTATAGTCGCCAAATCCACCACGATTGGTGCTACCGCCGCGGCCTCCACGAGGAGCACCACGACCACCACCGCCGCGTCCACCTCGAGCACCACCACGGCCACCGCCACGACCGCCGCCACGGCCACCACCAAAGCCGCCACCACCTCCAGAGTTCTGGCGAGGGGTGCTGAAGTCGAGACGCATAGAACGGCCTGCGAGGTCGACACCATTGAGGGCCTGGTATGCGGCACGGGCCTCATCAACAGACGAGAATTGCACATACCCAAAGCCTTTGGGGCGACCAGACTCCGGGTCGGTGGGGAGACGAACGCCAAGAATGGATCCGTGCTCGGCGAAAGCCTCAGATATCATGTTCTCATTCGCGCTGAAGGCGATATTGCCGACGAACAAAGTGTCGCTCTCAGGACTCGTTTGGTCGCCGAAGTTCTGAGCGCGGGACTGGGCACGTTCTCTTGGGGCAGCATTAGAACGAGCGTTTGCGAAGTCAATGTTGAGTTTACGGCCGTCGAGTTCAACGTCCTTTTTGGCTGCATGGGCCTTGGCGGCATCTGCAGCGTTGACGAATTCAACGTATCCGAACCTGTACATCGGGGATCATCATGTCAGTTTATTTCATAGACATATTTAATGCTGGAGATTTGTTCCTTCTTACCCTCTCGACCTGCCGCTCTCGCGATCGGTAACAATACGCACTCCTGAAAGCTCACCGAATTCTTCGAACTCGGACCGCAGCCATTCTTCGTCGACATTCCAAGACAGGTTACCGACGAAGAGGTTCCCACCCTCGCTTGACTCGACCTTGGTCTTCTTGGGGGGGGCGACCTCTTCATCGTCCTCAGCCTTGCGCTTCTGGGACTTGGAGGATGGTTTCTCGGCCTCAGTGCTCTCTGCTTCTTCGGACTCCTCTGCCGACTCATCAGCCGACTCATCAGAAGAACCTTCTGAGGATTCCCCAGAAGATTCGTCGCCGTCGCTCTCACCGTCCGACTCCTCAGTAGTTGACTCCTGTAAACCGTCAGTAAGGTTTTTTTTTTCTTTTTCTGATGAATTGGATGTAATTAAAGAGGCTTACCTTTGCTACAGCTTTGGCAGCTGGCTTGGCTTCTTCGGCAGTGGTATCTTCGGAGTCAGAGTCAGAATCAGAATCAGAGTCACTTTCGGATTCAGATTCTTCGCTCTCACTTGTTTCCACTTTCACGCCGTTCTTGGCAGGCTCCTCGTCCTCAGACGAAGCTGATTCCTCCGATTCAGAGTCGGATTCAGACTCGGATTCGGATTCAGCTTTGGCAGCCTTCGTGGCCTTAGCGGCAGGTTTGGCGACGGCCTTGGTCGGGACAGGTTTCTTCTCTGCCTCGCTTTCGCTTTCGCTTTCGCTTTCGCTACTAGAGGCCTCAGTGCTGTCGCTGGACTCGCTCTCCGATTCGGATTCTGAAGGTGTCGGAGCCTTTTTTTTAAGCTTTTTGTCTTCCTTGACAATCTTCTTGGCCTCTTCCTTGCCCTTAGATTTTGGAGCGACGGCTGCCTTCGTCACAGCGCCATTCTTCACCTTTGACACAACTTTGTCCTCCCCCTTGCTAGCCTTTGATGATGATTTGGTTTTCGACATCTTAACCTACTAGAAGTGGTGAGGTCAGTATGCCATACGGCAATGAAAATTTTTTCCCCAAAACAAAAAAAAAAACAAAAAGTTAGGGCATTGGGGAAGAATGGAGCACCCACACTGAAATTTCAGGTCAAACAGGTATTAGGACCAGAATATGTGCGGCAGCCTCTGAAAGTACCCTCAGTACCCACTGTGTATTTGATTTGTCGTTGTGACAATTCAAGCCCTCAGTAAAACAGGAACCAATAAACAGCGATCAAATGGCTGTAATATGTAGACCCTCAGTTACCCACAAAGCGGACAGGACAGTCTCAAGCCCACAGTTGACAGACAGGCAAATAACTTGCTCCGTCTATAGAACCCACAAGTGAAAGTCCCACAGATAGATATCGCAGTATATATTTTTCTTTTTTTTTAGGAAAAAAAACAGCCCACAGCCCTCAGTGCTCAGAAAAGTATGTTTGTTCTTGTAGGGAGGGGGAAGCACGTATCTCTCTTGACTCACAAGTTAAAGCCCACAGGTATCCTGGGTCTAGAAGAAAATTTTGGCAAAAGGAAACAAAAGTGGAAAAAAAGGGATGAGAGGAGATGGAATGGGAGGAGAGATGAGAAGAGCGCAGAAAAAAAGTTATTTTTCGAAATTTTCAGAAATTAATTTCGGCGGCTGGAAATTTTGCTCACTCACCGCCTTCGGATAGACTGACGCTAGACTGTTAGCGGACTGGCGGAGACAGATCTTACACGTGACTCCGCTCCAGCTAGGGCGCGTGGTAGCAAGGAGCACTCTATATAATTTACTGGATTCAACATCAACCGCTCCGCACTTCCCTCCAGATCGTTTACCGCCACTAGGAACAGCAGAATACCTGTCCAACCCCCTGTTGGGCCCTCCCCTTTACTTTATATGTTGTGCGAATTTCAATGGACATATTTTGGCATCATGTTGACGAAACCACCCTCCGAGATGAAATCAATTTCCCTCGGGGTTACTTTTAAAACCATCATTTTACAATTAGCCAGAAGTCTCCTCACATTAGTAAATATACTACGAAGTACTCCGTAGACCCCGCAGTCCTTTCGACACCGTGTTTAGTTGATTTTATGGAAACCCACAGTGTCCAATCGCTTAAGCCAATTCTGTCCTTTTGCGCGTTTTCTGCCGTTGCTCGAATGTCTGTTGCCCATCCTGCGCCTAGACCCTTGGTCCTATTATCACGGCAATTATACTACCAGGGGCCGGAAGACTCCCGTTCCAAATTCGAAATCGTGGCTTCTGATACTGATGGTGAGATTGGTCGGGCAACGTTCGATAGTGTGCAAGGAGAACCTCGAAAATCTGGCTTGTCTAGGAGACCAATGGCGAAAAAGCTACTGGCTGAAAAGAACTCTCACTTTCGCCGTAATCGCAAAGAGAAAACAGGCACTGGCAAATGGAAGATGTGTTACCCTTTCAAGTGGACACGCGAACTGGAAAGCGGGCATTATAATGCACACTGGTTGTTCATTCAGGCCGATTCAATCACGCGGTTCACCATGGATCCAAGGAAATATATCTGCAATCTGGCAAACAGCGTTATACACATCAGTCTACACAGGAAGAAGCAATGTATTGAAATCTCTAGTTAAGAAAGGCGCCAATCCGGAAGTTTGACGGAGCAACTTAGCCGGTTCAGCAAAACTGCTACATATAGCGGCACAACACCAAATCGAAGCCGTGATGGCCATTCTCTTAGAAGTTGGCTTAAACCCGAATACAGCTACTTACCAGTATTATTGGACTCCCCCAGTTATATGATCTTTTTTCCAGGAACGAAAATATTTCCGTTCAAGTTAAACCCGGCAAAGTTGTTACTTGATGCTGGAGCAAACCGGACAGGTGATATGAATTGGACTACTAGTCTTCTTTAGCGATTGATGGTTAAGCTTTTAATTGAAAAGGGGGTAAGGCCATTACAGCTAGCTGTGGGAATGCGGCGGAAATGAATCTCGGGGGGTTACTCGACAATAGCTGCGATCCGTTCCTTGACAGTGGATGCTGTTCTGACTTTAGATTGGCTAGATGGACACGTTGTTACAGATTTGCATCGGTTTCAGGCCGGTTTACTCCTCCAGCCAGAGGCTGATGAATTTACTTTTACACAGTATTTGTAGGCATTTCAACGAATTAACACTCGAATAATTATTCTGAGCAGACATATAAAAATACAATCAAATACCTACAGTCACACTACGGAGTAGGGAGCACGGAGTACGGAAGTATCTGATGGTTGATTGCTCCGATAACCAGGCCAGAAGAATAGAGTTCGCACTAGCACTAATTGAGCTAGCGTCTAATTCGAGCTTAAATAGACCCGCACCTACTCAGCTATCTGGCGGTACCTCCCTTCCCACACATCTTTGCAGCAGCGCGAGGTATCTTATCCAACTGCCACTGACGACGCCAATAGCTATTAATTCAGGTAATTGTTGACATCGGTTCTTCAGATCCGTAACTCCCACCAATGGTCCTCGTCAATTAATACACAATGAGCCCCTCCGCAAGTCCGTCAGCTTCGCATCGTCCGCGGAAGAAGAGACGGCTGTTAACCACAACCGCTCCCCACTCGAACAACGACCTCGTTGCCAATGCGGACTCCAGCAAACCTTCCCCTGCTTTTCCCCTCGTGTCGTTCCTCTGGCCTGCGCGTGCCGGCATATCTCAATGGGTTGTGCTTCCTCTGATTCTCATGGTTGTTGGGCTATTCCGCTGGTCAACGAGTCTGTGGGGGTATTCTGGTGAGTTCTAAGCTCCCGATCATCGGGTTTTTGGGAATTCAGCTAAAGGGGGAGGAACTCGCCCAGGCCAAAACACTCCTCCAATGTATGGCGACTTTGAAGCCCAACGACACTGGATGGAAGTTACCACCCACCTGCCGCTATCGTTATGGTACTTCTACGACCTACAATGGTGGGGTTTGGATTATCCCCCTCTTACAGCTTATCACAGCTGGCTGTTAGGAAAGATGTAAGACGCCTGTGGTGGTCGGAGATACTTTTTTTCTGTTACTGATATTGTCCATAGCGGTTCGATGATTGACCCGTCATGGTTTGCGCTCGACGACTCTCGCGGAATTGAGGGGCCGTTGCTCAAAGTTTATATGCGTGCCACAGTTATCGTCTCGGAATACCTCGTTTACATCCCTGCCGTTGTTATTTTTCTTAGGAGATACTCTCGGTTGCAAGGCACTCACGTTTGGGCTTCTTCCATTGCCCTTGTCGCCATCCTGATGCAACCCGCCACGATTCTAGTGGACCATGGACATTTCCAGTACAATACTGTAATGCTCGGCCTAGTGGTGGCAGCATTGGAAAGCATGTTCGCTGGACGGATGCTTTGGGCTTGTTTGTTTTTTGTGTCTGCACTATGCTTCAAGCAAATGGCATTATACTTTGCCCCAACAATATTTGCCTTCATGCTCGGCGCCTGTTTTTCACCGCGCATTAGAATCGGCCGTTTAATCTGCATCAGTATCATTACGACACTTACCTTCGGTCTGATATTCTCCCCGTTCATAGTCACGCCTCTCTACAACAAATATCGCGGCATTGAACTGTCGCTTCCCAGTCCATCGCTCGTCCAAAGTCTACCAGTGAAGCTGGATGATTCCTCGTGGATCTTCCCTCCGATCTTGCAGCTTGGCCAAGCAATCCACCGCATTTTCCCATTTTCGAGAGGCTTGTTTGAAGACAAAGTTGCTAATATCTGGTGCACGATCCACACATTCTATAAACTGAACCGTTTCCCGTCAACCGTACTCCAACGCGCGTCACTTGGTGCTACCATTTTATCCATTCTGACTCCATGCATCCTCATCGGTCTATACCCTAGACCGGGACTGCTTCTCCCAGCCCTAGCAAGCACAGCATGGGGATTTTTCCTTTGCTCTTTTCAAGTCCATGAAAAGAGTGTGCTTTTGCCACTCCTCCCCATGACTCTTCTCCTTGGCCGCGACCACGGCCTAAGCAAAGAGACACGAGCGTGGGTTGGTTGGGCTAACATGCTCGGCGCATGGACTCTCTTCCCGCTCCTACGACGTGACGAATTGCGAGTCCCCTACTTCGTTCTCACTTTGCTGTGGGCGTATCTCCTGGGCCTCCCGCCAGCATCACTAGATTTGTATCGGAATGAAGCACCGGGGCCCTCTGAAGTTACGAACAACCCTTCTCGAAATTTGCATGGCCTTACGAAGGTGTTGCATTTGGGTTATTATTTATCTATGATATCGTGGCATTTTCTTGAAGCGTTCGTTACCACACCACCCGGAAAGCCGGATTTATGGGTTGTGCTTAATGTTTTGATAGGCGCGTCGGGTTTTGGCATTTCATATCTGTGGTGCACATGGAAACTCATCCAACAGACTGGCTTGCTAAGCTCATCGCCGGCTTCAATGACACCGAGGGGAAAACCCGGAACTGAAAAAGAAAAAAAGCAATAGATGGTGATTCAATAGAGATAACAATTTTGTTGTGTCTTAAAACAAATTTTCATTTTTAACCGAAAGTTTTATTTTGTGGCCTTGTTTTGCTCCAGTACTTTTACGGTTATGCTGCTTCCGCTTCTTGTTTTGGTCCCCCCCGATTTTGATATATTGCTCTGTATTTTTCTTTCCTCTGCGATACCCAAACAAATTCTCGTCGTTTCAATCCTTTTTTCAACTTCACCCAAAATAATCATACACAGGATTTCTTTAATTTCCTACCTCTAACCCATACAGGAACTGTGAAAACAGCAAATTCATACCCGGCATCATTCATAGACAGCTCCCTCTGCACAGAAGTAACTAAGTTTGTTGAAGACAAGTAAGATCAGGCAGTAGAAACCAAGACTGTGAAATTGTGGCCCAGGAGAGAATATTAATACAGAGTCAGTAAACTAGAAATACATTCGAAAGGAGACAAAGGATATGAATCCTACAGAATCAAAAATGAAAAGGGGAGGGAAAGGGGGAAAAAAAGCATGGCAGTGCCACGACAAAAACCTTGCCCTTCGTTTTGAAAGGAAGGGGTGCTAGGCGTTTGGTCATCTGCCAAATACACCAGCAACATAAAACCGACCAACGAAGTTGAGAAAAGAACTAATCTGCTGATTTTCACCCGTTTCAGATGTCTTTTTCTTCTAAAGGCTTTTTTCTTTGAAAGAATTACAATCCAAAATATGAACACCAAGATGCAAAGTAGCCGCTCCTCTCCTTCCATTTTCCATGCCTCGCGTAATCTATATATACACACATTTCTAGCACGCATCCGGCATCTCCCAAGCGAAACGACACGGGGAATGATGCAGGTCCCACATTACGCCAATGCCACAAAGTAAAATAATTTATTACTTTTGACGATTGTTTCGTCCCGCTCTTTACATTCCCCGTAGGAAGTTAGCTTCCTTGATACTCTTTCTCCGGGCCTCTCTTGCGCTCTTGGTGATTTGAGCCCGGACACTGACGCTAGATGCGGCCGCTTCTAAGGATTCCGGGGATTGGGTCTGGGGCACTGCATCTGCTGGCGTGATATCGACGGCTTGTTCGTGCAGAGGAATTTTGCGCGGCTCGGAAGCGGCACGAGCGGCCATTTTCCTTTCGTAGCGTAAACGTTGCTTCTTATTCATGGCTGTATTTGTTGTTGGTTATTAAAATGGATATATTGAAGTGGGGGTATGGATATAGAGATGCGCAATAGCATCAAAACTCACTGGAAACATCTACACCTCCGTCCGCTTTCGACTTGGTCTTCGCCTCATCCAGGAGCCCCCATAGCCAATCGGGGTATTCATGGTCTTCCATGGCAAACATCTCAGGTTTATTTTTTAAGTAGTTTAAGCCCTTTAGTTTCGTACCGGCCGGGGTCCCGCTCATAACACGCGGTGGCTCATTGTTCGTACCTAACGGGGGCGCTCCTGGGGATGGAGGAGCAACTCCTGGAAGGGTGATTGACGGGGCGGACGATGGCTGTGAAGGCGGAGGGGCATCAGAAGTAGGTGCCCTGTACTGTCTTAGGCTCTGTTTGTATGGGAGGAAAGTTGCGCATCGCGACGCCTGGAGAGAGGCAGAGGTTTGTTGGTGGAAAGGTAGGCTACAGAGGAGGCTTGTTCTGCAGCGCTGGCAAAGCATTTTGCTTGGGCGATATGGGATATGTAGAAAAAGGCGACTCGAAACAAAATAAAAATATCGTACCAGTATAAAACGAGCAGTTTATAAGAAACCAAGGGATAGGGAACTGCAAATGCGAAGGAATTTCGATATTCGGGGTTCAGGTTGCAGAAAGTTTGATGCCAAGGAGGGTAGTAGATCACGTGCTTTAGCCATCTGTGTTGGATGACCATATTGATAGAGAAACTGGATACTACATGCACCCATTCTTTCAGGTTTGAGGCCCTTTTGCCGCATGCCGCGCCATCAACTGCATGCTCTAAAATCTAGGGGTTGGTTCCGTGTGTCTCCTACGAGAGTGAACAACTTTTCAAAGAGCAGTCAACAGAAAGCTCACAGAAGACATGAGGCATTACCAGTTCTAGTACTTTGTCACATTCATCTATCAAATGCCCGAGGCCTGCCCTAAATGACTGAGAATCCACTAAATCCTTCAAATTTTCGACTGAACCTACTCACCAGTAGTGCCAGAGCTTAGAGGCAGAGCCAAGAGCCAGAAGCCAGGAGCCAGGAACCAGAGCCAGAAGTCAGGGGCAGGAGTCAGATCTTGTGAGTTGAGAAGGAACAAGAGGCTATGAATGCAGGATATTTTGAAGAGATTTCAGGGAGGAATTGTATTTAATTATTATTGTATTCTTGAGTTGATTTGATAGTGGATAGCTAGCGAGGGCTGCTCTTTAGCAGAGGACCTGAGGCTGCTGCGCTCCAGGGGTGCCCTAGCATTGAGGAGTGAACATAGTATTGATTGATTTGGGCTGTTGTGCTCCGCAGGCGCTACCCGTATCACGTGCCAGATATTATATAGATGGATACCTACCCAACCATGCACCAATTCTTTCAATTTGCGCATTGACCACACGTTGGCAAATCTTTTTGCATAAGTCCATGCAGAGTGTCAAAGTTTCAGTAACTACAGACCCTTTGAACCTATTGTGCTCTACGGAGAACGTGTACGGATCGCGAAGGATCGAAACCTAAATTCTTCGAGGGGTGAGTTGGCTCAATTCCCAACTACCAGACGGTGTGGTCGAGTGGTAAGACGTCGCGTTGTGGCCGCGCCAGCCTGGGTTCGATTCCCAGCACCGTCACGGCACTTCTTTTTTCCATACCCTGTCTGATAGGGGACCGTATCAACCAAGAGACAGGTCTCCTTTTTGGCATAATGGTTATATCTCACATCTGGAAACAAGTATCAGTTTTCAGTTTTGATTTTTTGCGGCACGAAGTACGGAGTAGCTATCATTAAAAAGCTAGACAGCTAAACTTGATTTAGAGGGATTCTCACTGATCTTGTGAGCTAATACTGCCTAGTTATCTGAAGTGCTTTAAAAGTTAGGTTAATCACATATGCTGGTGGAACAAATCGTAACTATTTAATCTAATTAGATTTCACATTATGTCTGCTACATACACTGTCAAACGATTATTAGTGCTACCCTCCACAGCCCATAACCCACACATGATAGATACATTGTAGGTGTTTCCATCTTCTGGATGTTGAAGCAAACCTCGCAAGCTTTGCGTGACAGCGCTTACACGCATATAGGTTCTAGTTTAATACAAAATTTTAAACAACATACTGATGGTCTCCACGACACTAGGATAAATGGCGATAAAATATCAACATGCGGTAAATATTGAATGCCCGTTCATATAGCTAGGTCAAGTTGTGTATACTAGTAATGTAGGGGAGCAGATCATGTCAACTACTTGGGCAATAAGAGCTCAATCACCAGCAGTCAACACTGGAGAAAGAGGGGCTGGAATACATACAGAGAAGTATCCTCAGATAACACCCTCTCTCAGGCCTGGTACGTTCAGTGGCCTCAGAGGCTTCCAGAAGCTCGTTTGGCCTTAATCTAGGGCTTGTTGCCTCTCTAGGGCTTAGGCTCCTTGGCTCCTTGGCCGGGTTCATAGCCTGTCAGTTACTGGGGCAGACGAGCTCAATCACCATCAGTCACTATGAAGGTACCAGGTGTGTCATCCGAAGCCAGCTCCTCTGTATGTACTCCGTATTCCAGCCTCTCTTCCTCCAGCGTTGACCGCTGGTGATTGAGCTCTTATTGCCCAAGTAGTTGACATGATCTGCTCGCTGCTGTAAGCTATTATCCAACCCACATTTAGCAGCTTTTGGCCAGCTTTTGATCGCGAGACTCTTCTACTGGCTCGATCTCACGAATGAGCCACCCTGGGCTAAAGGATTCCTGCAAGCAGAAAGATCTGGCTGAGCTCTTTAATCACTGAACAGATTTCACTTTTACTTTTAAATATGAGAATTGGTACGGAGTATTTGATGAAATAAAACCGGCTGATGCTGGACATGGTTCAAGGGTCAACCTTGAATCTCACTGAATTAGATATCTAGTCATACAGGTATTTTATTTTAAATCCGGTGGATTACTGTTCAGAAGCGAGTGCTACAAGATTTTCAGTATTATTATAACATGTTCGCGTATCACGATATGGGGCATCTAACTACCCGACACTATGTGCGGCTCAACCTGTTGAGGGGGGATTTTTCTTCTTCTCTTGTCCGTTTTTCTTCCTTTTCTTTCTTTTTTCTTTCTTTTTTTATGATGCTAGAGGCAGGAATGGTGTTTGCTGAGTTTTGTTGGCTGAAAACTGTCAGGACATCTAGTCAATCATCAAGGCATTAATGGCTATGTTACTATGCCCTTCAGAATGTTGGTCTCAGAATGGTGAAGCCAAGTGTGAATGAAAGGATTCATCTAGCTTTGGTGTTTGTGTAACTGAACTACGCTCTGCAATTCACTTAACTGCCACAAAGCCAGCTTCTTTCACTTCAATAATGAAGAGATTCAAGAAGCACAGAATGTTATGAATTTATTCTCGAGGCATTTATGATCATCTCTTCCCCTCAGTCCTTGGAATTTTGAAGCTAAAAATGACTGTTGTGAATACTGTATGTTCGGAAACCACAAGAGCCAAAGGTTCAACCCCCATCTACTCCGTACTTCGTAAGGAACGCGAGGATCGGAAAGAATACTAAAGCCTCTGCTTACCAACCCTGGCTGCAAGCGCGCGAGCCTTGATGTGCTGAATACTCCGTATTGCAGCATACGCAGTAATCTCTATTTTCAATATAACCCTGGCTCTAATCATCAAGTTTCTATATATAGTTAAACCTCCTGGGGATTCTAGGGCCTGGAGGACTCTGTGATAGTATGACAGTATTGCACCAACATGAATAAGAGCCAAAATAAAACTGTATCTACTCCGTAACTGAGCATGAATAGTACGTACGGAGTAGTAGTAGTAGGCAGTGGTAGAATTCGAGAATGGCTAACATAGATTCTGAGCTTTGGCAGCCTAAGGCAAGGTTCGCTGGAAGTGGATCGTTTTGGGTGATCACGTGAGCATGGACATGCAGGGTACCTATATACTACTACCAGTACCTAACTGTACTCCGTACAATCCTTCCACAAACAGGCCCTGGTGAAAACTGTGGATAAGAGTGGAATTGTTATTGTTGATGTGTCACTTGCCTATTTTATGTGAATTGAATTGCTCATAGGTACTGCTTTTCTTTGATCGTCACTGATGAAACAGAGCCATCGCTGCAATGCGATGAGCGCCTATCTTTTCATTCTTTTCTACTTCTAAAATGAGGGAAGAAAAGGGAGAACTCGTTCATTGAAGGCAATTGTAACCTTCATTTAAATACCCTGGCGTAAACTTGATCGCCTTTAATAACGGCCCAGCTGTTCTGAAGTTTAATTGTCAGTGACCTTCTATTGATAACTCCTTTCTTCTCCGACTCTTCTTTCACGTCATTATTCTTCCACTTTGCCTCTTATGTTTTCTTTCCTTGTTGCCCGATGTAACTAATCTTGTCAGCAAATGAGGTACAAGGTCCAAGATGATGGTGGTGGCACTGCCCTCCTTCCACTGCCTATATATTTTGTTAGAAAGCAACCACCAGCTTCAACTTCAACCTGGTATTTTTTTCATATTTCGCCCTGCAACTCCAGCCTCGACTTGTTCCACTACCGGGTGTCTGATTTTATGAATTTTTATCACTTTATATCTACCTCATCTTGAACAATATCCACTGGGCCCAGTAGACCCGTGGCTACGAATCATAGGATTACAACATCCACATGCTGAACCTCGTCGACGTTTGTCGGTTAGGATGCGACTCCATGTGCAGAGTGCCTCAAGAGACTGTCCATCCTCAGAATATGTCCATTATGTTTGCTTTGATTTTTTTGGATGCTGCAAGTCCAATCCGTGCTTCCCTCCGGCATCCTGCCCTCCCGCTGACAGGCCGGATCCAATTTCTCCCATTGAATTATCTTCACCGAGTGAACCTCGCTTGCCAGAAACTGTAACGAGCTACCCTACACCTGCATCTCAATCACAGGATCAATCTCTACCTCATACAAGTGAACCCAAGCTGCCGGAAATCTCAAAACGCATTCTTTCGAAAGCACTTATTTTAACCCGTACCTCAGCAGACTCAGCCCCAAGGGTCTCAACCGCCACAGGTAATCCACAAACGACAGCTCCGACATCTGATTCACCTGGAAAGCCACATGATGGATTGGCTGGGGAGATAGTTGGGGGAGTTGTGGCTGCAATATTTATTCTACTAATACTATTTGGTCTCTGGACGACACAAAAACATCGTCGATCTATTCCAATTGCGGGAGACTACATTATCACAGAGAAGAGTTTTGAAAAAGCCAACGAACTTGCCCCCAGGACTTCCATCCATACTAGTACTCCAAAGGCATACCACCAATTACGGCAGGACGATGCGGAAGGTTGGTTTATATTGACCCTTTGGTTGTTGAATGTCATTTAGAGGCTTGTGTCTTCGAATGTTAACTATTATCTTCTGTATAGTAGCATACGGAAACGAAATTTCCACCAGACCAGGCACACCACGTCGACTCTCAATATCTGATCTGCCAAGCCACTCCACCTTCTCTCAGGAACGCGAGCCTGGAAATGTGGGCACATCAGTAGCCCTCAATGAGGATCTCAGCTCAACAACGGAAGCTAGCCATCTAACGCCATGTGTCGAAATGCTGGCCAGCATCCCGCCCCGTGAAAATGTCACGCACGAACTTCCCGATATGAAGAACCATTTCCGTGTAGATATTCCACTGCACGCGGAAAACAATCTGATAAATAAATGGGGCAAATTCTGGGCCGTTCCCGCCACCGCTTGCGCTGCAACTTTAGGGGTTACCCCTCAACTTTCACTTACCACTCCAGAGGGCGTCGTTTTCGGATCAAATCAAGGCGTGAATCGATCACTATCAGCAAGAGCAGTACAACACGTGATGGGCTTTATGTCCTTCCGCGAAAATATTCAACAACGATCTTCATAATGGACTTAATTACTCTATTCTTCTGTATATATATATCTTCTTGCCGCTCACTCTATTTCTTCTTTCCTCTTCTTCTTCTCAGTGATTAGCTATTATCTCTACTATATATATACGCTATTTATATCACTCCTCACACTATCTCTGTTCACCCTTACACCCATTTAATTATAGGTAAAAGTACGGTGTAAAGTCTCTTATCTTCAGCTGTTAATCTCAGTCAGTTTATCAATTGGTCATCACGTTCTAACTTATGCTGATTATATATTAAAAGTGTAAGGAGAGCACAATTAGGTATAAAGGAACTACGCTGGGCCTACTCTATGGGCAAGAAGAAAAGCTCAGGAAAGAGAAAAAGAAAAAAGGGTGAGAGATCCGCAAGAAGATCAAGTACATACTAGAGCTAGCTACCAGTCAATCCGTAATGTGGCAACCAACTAGCCCGAGTCCGTGAAAAGAGATGTTAATACTTTTGCCCAGGATCTACGGAGTAGAATTTTACTAGATCTGGATATTCTGATCGAAAAATTTAAAATTTCAGTTATCTGAAGATGAGTGTCCGGATCGTAAGATTTCTGATTAATTAAGCTAGAGAACAATTTACTCTTCTGCAGATGTTCATTTCTATCTGAGATGTTACGATTTCAAGTACTAACTCAATTCAGCAGCATATATGCCATTCTGATGATTTCTGTCGATTTCTAATATGAGAAGGTGGCCTTACATAGTTGAGTTTACATATTCAATTTTTATATGGTCGATACGTGCCACTGGAGGACGAAATCACCGAACAGGCCCTAAATATACCATCAAAACTGGAATCAAGCTCTCTTCTTGTAGGAAATCCTTTTGTCCTCTGTATCGATTCGTCTCGGACAGTTCCAGGCCTGTATGTAAGGCTTCTTTTCAACTGACAGAAAATCGTGCCCAGAACAGCGTATATACATCACTGAGTCAAGTCTATACAAATTGTGATATGTTTCAACTTGAATGAATGATATTCAATCCCATTAGATTTAAATTTCATACTATATTTGCTAAACACGCGGTCAAACTATAACTAGTACGATGTAAGATTGAAGAGCAACTTGGTATTCTTGACAAATTATATAATATCATATAGAGAATTTAGCAAACAGGCAATCTTTTCAGGATGAATAGAGCTGACAGCAGTATACAGCAGCAGATAGCTAGCACTGTACAGCCTTATACAGAGTTGAATGGGGCCACTGAACAGGTACATAAAGGCAGCGTATTTATGCATGCGCGAATCTGAACAGAGGAGCAGGGTATCAACGGGACCTGCCTACGATCAAAATTACCAAAATCAAAGGCTAAAGGGCTGAGATATATTTTATTCTATGTGTAATTGAACACCGCTTTTCAACTTTTTCTCCAATTATTTGTTTTTCATTGGCATTTGCACTTATCCTCCACAAAACACGCTAGAAAGTACTCGGCAATCCACGTAAGGTGTAATTTCGATTTTATCTGGAGAGAGCAATATCATCAATTCGTAGGATCAACTTCACTGTTTCAGCTGCAAGCTCAATCGCACTCGTGCTCACAAGCAGCGGTTGCAGCACTTTCTCGTCCGCAATATTGTCCTTAACCCCTCCACTTCGGATGCTCACGCCGGCATTCTTCTCACCCATGGCATGACGGTGGCGGAGATCAGTGACGACCTTTATGCTGTTCAGCCCAGCATTCTCTGCAAGGGTTGTGGGGATAACTTCCATGGCGTCAGCAAAAGCTTTCCAGCATATCGCCTCCGTGCCTGTGAGGGCGCGAGATTGTTTCGCTAGGGCTTGCGCAATTTCGATCTCCGGTGCGCCGCCGCCAGCGATGAGGGCGCGTTTCTTTACCAGGCATCGGATCACACAAAGGGCATCGTGGAGTGATCGCTCAACCTCATCGAGAACGAGGTTATTTGCACCACGGGCTACAATAGACACGGTCTGATTTGCAGCTGCTGATCTGATACCGGTCACTTTGGTATAGCGGGATCCAGCATATTGTACCTCCTCGATTAAGTCTGCGCTTCCGAGTTTGTCTTCCGTGAATGAGTCGATGTTGGCAATGGGCTTGCAACCCAAACTCTTGCAGAGGAATTCCACTTCATCACGTTCAATGTCCTTTACAGCCAGGATCTTCACCCGGGAGAGGAAATAGAGGGAGATGTCGTTCACGGCATCGCGGAGGATAGATTTTTGAATTAAAAGGACATTGCACTTTGTTTTGGCAATTTTCTTCACCATGTTAAGAAGGTACATGCGCTCTTCTTTAATGATTTTGTCCATCTGTCGATAGTCATTGACTACAATTTGATTTTCCATCTGGGCCACGGTCAGTATTTATGACAATTTGCAAGAAGATGACAGGGGCGTACATCGGGTTTAGGAGGGCTTAATTGGAACTGGATTAATGCAATCTTGGCCTTCTCAACTCTGACTGGGCCGCCGGCGCTTTTCAGTACTCCCTGATTCAGTATCAAACCATCTACCATTTCGCTGTCCTCAATCGTGCCTCCTACTTTTTTCACAATGCGGATATTTCGAAGGTCGACGTTCTCTGCTGTTTTCGGGTCTATCGTTTTTAGCACAGAGTCAACAGCGATCGGCCCAAGAAGGTTTGAATATTGGGAGACGATCTTCGAAGACAAGGACGTTGAAGCGGCTTGAAGAAGCGTTGCTCGATCTGAGAGGGAGATGGGGTGTGACATGTCGTGGAGAATTTGGACAGCCGCCGCGGCGGCTCTTTGGAAAGATTCGGAGATAATAGTTGGGTGTATTCCTGTTCAGGATGTCAGCAGTTGGGAGGGGTGAATGTAGATGCCCTCCGTATAGAAGCCCCGTCCCACCTTTAGCCAATAATCGGTCTGCGGCTCCCAATAGACTTCCTGCAATCACAACGACGGAGGTAGTTCCATCACCAGCTTCTACATCTTGTGCTGCACTAAGGTCCACTAGCATTTTCGCGGCTGGGTGCATAACAGCCATATCCTTTAACATGGTGTTTCCATCGTTCGTCTATAGGATGATTAGATAGCTCTATATGGCTGTTGGAGGTGGTAGAGCGTACGATTATAGTTTCGCCTTTCCCAGTTTGAATCTACTTCAGTCAGCCTGGTAATTCCATATATTACCACCATGTCAGGAATCAAATTTACCATCTTATCCATCCCTCTTGGACCCAACGACTGCTTCTATGTTAGCCCCACGGTTACGAGTTGAATGAAGTGTTTAGGAGAGCGCAATACCGTTCTTATGGCATCAGCAACGGCTATAGGAAAAATTAGCAGGTTGTTATAAATAATCCGCAAGCCGTACATACCTCTAGCTGCCATGATATTGCCGGTGCGTACAGCCATGGGCTTCTCCTTGTCCTATTGTAGCAGTGAGCAAAATATATGGGGAAATAGAAGTGGTACGTCGGCACGCGAACCTTGAAGCTGTTGTTCCCCACGTTGCCAGAGGCGCTCATAGTAGATGTCATTTTGAATCGCTATGTAAATGATTTTATACAATGAGAAAACGGAGTTGATAGGTGGATGGTTGGGAATTGTCAAAACCACAGACTCCTTAAATTTCGACTACTGTGATACTTGGCGATCTGTCCCACTAGCGCAGTTGAGAGCTCCAGTCAATCTTACATAACCACCCAAGCTTCGCGACCAACTTCTACGAAACCTTCGATATATCAACGCTCATCTCAGCAAACAAACACCATCATTCTATACACCTTACCTACTTCTACTGATTACGAAATAAGAGTAATTAATTCTTATTCCTTGGCATTTTACGACCGTTGACCTCCACCAACTTGTTTCTCACCACCTTCTGCCCCATCCACCATCATGCCCAGCGCCACGGGCCAGAACTGGGAGAAGTACAAGAAGAACTTCGCAGATGATGAGGAGCCAGAGAAGAAGATCACACCTCTCACAGATGAGTATGCTATTCCATCGTTGACTCTGCACTGTTACTAGAGAGTTGCGGTTAACCTATCTACCAGGGATATCCAAGTACTCAAAACCTATGGCGCAGCCCCATACGCGGCCGCCCTGAAAAAGCTCGAAAAGCAAATAAAAGAGAAACAAACAAGCGTCAACGAGAAGATCGGCGTGAAGGTGTTTAAAGCCCCATTACATATGATTCGCTGGGACGATGATGATGCTTACCATTTCCTAGGAATCGGACACCGGACTTGCGCCGCCGCATCTCTGGGATGTTGCCGCAGATAGACAGCGGATGCAAGAAGAACAGCCTTTGCAAGTTGCACGCTGTACGAAGATTATACAAGATGACAAAGATGCGGAAAAAAGTAAATATGTTATCAACGTCAAACAGATAGCCAAGTTCGTCGTGAACCTTGGGGAGCGAGTTAGTCCTACAGATATTGAGGAGGGCATGCGAGTTGGGTAAGCCGTATCGTCTCTGTGACTACAATCGGTGGACTATGAACTCATGACATACTCTTTAGCGTGGACCGAAATAAATACCAAATTCTTCTTCCCTTGCCGCCCAAGATCGACCCAAGCGTTACGATGATGACGGTCGAAGACAAACCTGATGTGACATATGGGGACGTTGGAGGATGCAAGGAACAGATAGAGAAGCTTCGAGAAGTCGTTGAAATGCCTTTACTTTCGCCAGAACGATTCGTCAGTCTAGGAATCGACCCGCCTAAGGGAGCTCTACTCTACGGCCCACCTGGTACGGGAAAGACGCTGTGCGCTCGGGCTGTGGCCAATCGAACGGACGCAACTTTCATTCGCGTTATTGGTAGTGAACTTGTCCAGAAATATGTTGGAGAGGGAGCCCGGATGGTGCGGGAACTCTTTGAAATGGCCAGGACAAAAAAAGCGTGCATCATTTTCTTCGATGAAATTGATGCGATTGGCGGGGCGCGTTTTGACGATGGCGCCGGAGGAGACAACGAAGTCCAGAGAACTATGCTGGAGCTGATTACCCAGTTGGATGGTTTCGATTCCCGAGGAAACATCAAAGTCATGTTTGCTACTAACAGGCCATCTACTCTTGATCCAGCGTTGATGAGACCAGGACGGATTGACCGAAAGATTGAGTTCTCTCTACCAGACCTGGAAGGACGGGCTAACATCCTCCGCATCCATGCCAAGAGCATGTCAGTCGAGCGAGATATCAGATGGGAACTTATTTCTAGACTCTGCCCGAACTCGACAGGAGCGGAGCTTCGAAGCGTGGCAACCGAAGCCGGAATGTTTGCTATCCGTGCACGGAGAAAGGTTGCGACGGAGAAAGATTTCCTAGCTGCAGTTGACAAGGTGATCAAAGGGAACCTGAAGTTTAACTCCACTGCAACATACATGCAGTATAACTAAGCCATCATCGGTTTGCGGGAGGGTTGGCGTCGTAAAGGCGAGCAATTGGGGGAGTTTTTGTACTGTACGATTGTTGAGCAAGACATATGATAGCACAGTTCTGGAATCCCTGTGTTCTTAGATTCTCGTCTATTAGAGCAAGGGAATATACACCCGTCAATATATCAATATACCGTGGTCATTCTGCTGTTTGACATATCGGCTACTACATAAACCGCCCTGTCAGCCCAAGAGACGGAAGAAAAAATCTGTTGGATGATACTAGAGAGGCATTGATATTTACACCCAGTGCCAGGCTATTTGCACCATTCGTACAGCTTTTTCGAAACACGACCAATTCTTCGAATTCGAAAACGAGGAAACATTCAAATTAAGGCTTCAGATTAGAACAGTTTCTCATTCAATTTTGAAAAGATTTGATCGAGATTTGAGAGAGTTGTTGATGAAAACGTGTTTAAAGTCCCTGTGTGGGAAGAAAACCACGTTTCTCATCATAACTCCACCAATTCCAGTGCAATTCACTTCAAAATTGAATGATAGCTACATCTAGTCTGTTAATACAGCTGGCTTTAATTTGAATGTTTTCTGATCACTAGATGTTGTTTAATTGTTGAGTTTTTCTCTGAAAAATTTCTGTTTGAACACTGTTTTTTCTCACAACTTTGTCAAGTTCTTTCATGTATCTGTAAGAAATCCCGCTCCTCGCGGTAGCTTCTTCCGCTATCTTCATGGCGCCAAGACCTCGCGTAATCATTAAGATTAGCAGGCCTTGAGTCTAGATATAAAAATTTCAAGCTTTTATTTTGTAAAGTTGTTGAGATATAAGATGGTAAAAACTTGAAAATTGTATATGAATTTAAACTGCCTGCTCGCTTGGGAAAAAACATTAACTAAATCAATTTAATAATTCAAGGCAGGTTAGAGAAGCGATTATAATAGATACAATACTTAAAAATATTCTAATAAATGTTGTCATGAGCCATTTGAGTATCATCAGCGGGTAGTTGATTTAACAAATTATAACATATCATCAAAGTGAATGATATTCTTCATTCAATACATACCCTAGCAACCGAATCTCCCCTCAGGAATTCTGAGCATCGATCCCTTTAGCAGCTAGTACTTTCGCAGGAACAACATAATATTCTATTAATTGCAGAAGCGAATGTTGGCCTAATATCATTCCAGAGAAGTCATTTGGTAGAGAGCCAGCGGGGCGCACGATAGCAATTCCTTCAAGAATGAAATTCACATTAGAAAACTGAAGGCACAGTGCAATTTGAATTGACGGGTGCCCTGACCCCGCCCCATAAATTGCTATGTATTCATCGCTTTGGATTTTCTGTAAAAATGATGGCGGGAGCATGTCATCAGTGATGGTTGGACAATGTGCACCCGTATCCCAGAGGCAGTGCATGTTTGGGGTCTTGCAAATGGTATCAGCAGATCCATCACCATCTATTGCCTCAAACGTTGTGCTTGCCACCACCATCGGTAAACATGACTGGAACCGTAGCGACTTGACGAGCATCGGATAAGGGTCTAAGTTTAAAGTACCGCTATTTTTTATATCTTAAAATAACTTGCGTAATCTTGGACGTGCTTCTGGCGAGAAATTTGGCGGTGGTGGCAGAGGGGTCGTCGTATCCCGAAGTATGGGTTTTGTGTTTGCTTTGAACCAATTTGATGCTGTACTCTGGCTATTCCCATCACCTTCTGCTTGGTCGGAGTGTAATGTCGAAGAAGTTGGAGTGGTAGTCGGTCCAACTGACATTGCAAACTGTTTCTGTCGTTCCCTAGACTTGGTCTGTTGCTCTTTAGTTTGTAGCCGGACAGGAGTTCTGTCATCCGCGAGGGTCAGACCTTCAGAGATGCTTTATGCTAGCTCGACCCGGGTAGAGAGAGCAGGGAGAGTGAGAACAGGTGGGGATTCAACATTTGTCGATGCCTCTTGGTGATTGTGCATAGAGATTCACGAGATCTAAGGAGACATGTGGCGGGCGGTCGGGAGGAGGATGGTGGTCAGATGCCATCGCTTTGAGGGAATTTTCAGGAAGGCGGACAATATAGATAAGCCTAAATGCAGAAGTTCACGATGCCATGCGTTCGAATGTGCTCGTTGCTACGGCTCTCTCGTACAAAGGCAATTATAGTCACGTGATTAACCTTTTACGTCATTGCTTCAACTTGAAAGAATGAGTGTTATCTCAGCAGGCTCAGACCCTCTGTTCTGCTCGGTGCGGTGCGGCGGCCTGTGCGGCCGTTCCAGCGGCATGGCACTAAACCACATTTATCACACGTCATGTGCTCATTTGAAAACCTCGCCAGAGGGTCTGAGAAGATACGGTTCATACTCTTGAGGAGATTTTTGTGATTTTTATCAAATGTTGAATTTCCTTAACTTTGACTTTTAATTACACAACTCTCATACATCTTTGAGATTTGTGAATGACCTTAGATTGTAGCTAAAGAA